>WIUT01003639.1:0-19252 GCA_010645135.1 Tetragonula clypearis
GGAAACAAGTTACAAACTGCATCGCGTCGGGTTCTCTCTCTCTCTCTCTCTCTCTCTCTCGAAGTTGCCAGTTCAGAAGTTTCTGTTCGCGAATTGCTGCGAAATCTCGTTAATCCGGAATAATTAAAGGGAGGCGACTGTTTGGATTAAACTGGTTTTATCGCGAGCGTAAAAATGTCTTCGCGTTACATCGCGGCTTAGCGATCGCTCTGCTCGAAAGTTTGCGCGTGCATTTACGCGTTTATGAATCGATCTCATAAGATACCTCTGTTGCGATTCGCAATTATCTTTTAGAAACACTTCGCCGGTTTATAACAAAGCTAGGTATTCAGTTGAACGAAGAAACGAGAAATTAAATATATTTCGTGTCTTCTCTGATCTCTGAAATTCGATGTTCGAAAGTAGTTCACTGATTTATAATGTATATTTAATGATATTATTTATAATGTATATTTGATATGATATTATTATAATGTATTAATGACAATATATGATATTATTTATAATATATATGATATTACTTATAATGTATTAATGACATTATTTATAATGTATATTTAATTATATTTAATGTATATATGTATTATATTGTATGTTTGATATATTATATTTTAATATATTATATTTGCAATATTACAATGTGATGATCTATCATACATAATCCATAATATTATTTAATATGAACATTTGTAATCTATAATTCATATTTAATATGAAATAATATGAAATATATGAAATATGAATATGAAATAATATAAAAAGATTTGTATTTCGTTCTACTTAACACATTGTATTATGTAAACTCTGTCCTATTTGTATATTATTATTATTATTATTATTATTCTGTTCCACTGTTATATCCTATCTGTTCTATTAACAAAGCAGAACGTAAATTGAAATGATTCACCCAGCAGCTTATCAATCGCATATTATAACAAAACGATCGAAAACCTCTTCGAATCAGAGGACTTCTGAAATTCCCTCAATCCCACGTGTTTTATATCTAAAAAAAAAAAAAAAAAAAAAGAAAGGAAGAAACAGATAATTTTAAAATACTCAGAATCGCAGACGTGAAAGAAAAGCTAGAAAATAAAAAAGAAACAAAGTCCCCAGTCCCTCGCAGATAAGGAACCAAATGACAGAAAGCAAGGGAAGCGAACATTTGCGAGAGGAAGAGGTACAAGTCTCGAAGAATCAGCGAGTTTCAGCGGCAAACGAGAGGAAAACAGAAGGAATCGGCCGCGGAGAGATCGATCGTTATCGCCATTATCGGCGGTCAGCAATATTTAACGATCCGACTTCATTCACCGTTCCCGATTATTCTCACCGGCAGAAGTTCATGATTTCGATCCTAACGACTTCGGTCCCCCCTCGCCCCCCTTCAACTATTCACGTGCCGCCAAGAGAAACCGGGACGACGCGTGCAATTTTAATTCCGCGTGCTTATCGATTAAACTTCAATCCATGGCGCGCAGCTGGGGCGCACAGATTAGAAGACTTTGCAAAGAGCCTCCTTGTCTCCTGGTGGGAAGCGGCCGTGCGAACTTTTAAGGCCTCGCCACTTCGACCGGTGCTCGCTCACGGTTTGCAATCCCCAAAAATCATCCCCAAAGAAAGACGGGGGCGAGGAGGATTTTTTTTATAACGATTTCACAAATCTTTGCGAATTTAACGAATGGCGAATGTAATTCTCGAACGACTGTCCGCCCCGAGCGAGACTCGAAATTGGCGATGATGAGTAAACCAGGGGTGTTCATGTTAGATTCAGATTTCTTCAGGTAACCCTTCAACCGCAGGCGAGTATTTCATCAATAATTTCGGCAACTACCCTGTTAAGACATAATTCGTCACAATGACGCAAACTATGGACGTGATGATATATTTCGTCATCACCGAAGTGCACCATGAGCATGTGACTGAATGTACGAAAAGGGTCATCTTTTGTAATTTTTTTTTTTTGTAATTTATAATAGATTTTGTTTGTGACAACTAGAACCACGGCACAAATCAGAATTTCATTGCGAGATTAATGTTGAGGATTTGGTTCATTGGTCCACCGATAAGAAATGTCCCCGTTTATCACCTGGCAAGCAATATATACTATTCATATATATTGTACTGAATAATAACAGTTTGTAATATTATTAATTATTCTTTTCGAAGACGTGCAATTAAAATGTAGCGGACTAAAATAAGATTAAAATTTAACTTTGTGACATTCCTTGATTTGCCTGCTTGCTCGTCATGTATCGTGGACTCAGGAAAATACGTGGTTACCTAATGCAAATGTAGCCACATACTTTTTTAACATCGATGATGCAGGAAAATCACGCGATTTCCGAATTAATGGAACGTGGAACATGAGTGAAAAAGATCACGACTATGAGAGAACACTAACGGGACCAATTAACATTTAGAATTGTCAGAAAATTATAAAAAATAACGGTTTTTTAAATACACAAATGTTTGAACAAATGGTATTTTCGAAAAGTGGTATACATCGTCGTTAGAAAACGAAACGAATTTATATCCAAAAAAAAAAAAAAAAAACTACTTATCTTCAATAATTTTCGAGATAATTGACGAAATTATATACTCCGGAGTCCCAACTTCGAGAATTGACGAATTTTCACCCGTTATTTCAGCGAATATGATTGCCAATAGAAAAAGAAAGGAAAAAAAAATACGTGTCGAATATTTTTTCCCTTTGCAAAACCCTTTGCAAAGGTGTCTCTAGCGAGAGTAGATCGTCACCATTTCCACGGATCTGACGATCAAACTGAACTGTTACACTCGGTACGCTTTTTATATTTGAAAATGGCTCTTCTTTTTATAGAGAATGCACTGCCGGTGTAATAGTGACCCCGTGTCGTGTCATACTGCAGGAATGTCTTCCTCCCCCCCCCCCCGCCGATCTCGCGATGTCTTTATTTATAGCGGTGCAAGTTTCACAGCAAGCCAGTGGACATAGGCAAAGTTCCTGAGAGCCAGGTGTCTCATTAGGACGAGGGAAACGGCCGTGCGAGGTCAGCAGACGATGAAATTCCTGCATCCCGCGTGTTGCATAGTTCTGCAAGCCTATTTTCGTCCTGTACCGCTTACTATTATTAGCAGCTGCCTAAAGAAGGACGGAAGACGGAAGATCGCCGAGCGAGTGTAACTAAGGGTAAAATGACAGAAAGAGAGGAATCCGAGGAATTGAACAAGCAGGAATTGCATCGCGCGGCTGCGAACAACCCTTGTTCACCCCGGGGGGGAAGGGGTTCGCGACTATCGAAATAGGTAGTTTCCTGCATTCTTGAAAGGCCAGAACTTACCGGTGAATATGATCAGTTTATAATTTTCCAAATTTTGCGTAGAAATTTAGAAATATTCGTATGATTTATAATTCTGCGTATTTTTTAGACGGTAGATATTTCATCGCTTCGCATCACTTTCAGATCACACGTGGATTTCGAGCGACGCTTTAATCAAATATAATTGACAGAAACTTGCGTCGTCCCTTATCGTATATCGTACCTTGCACTTCAATGTCTTTGCTGCAAATATCGCGGCTTTGATCATCGGTAGTTCCAGCCATTTGAGATTCAAAAAAGAAAGAAAAAATGTCGACGAAGAGAACGAACGTGAAATAAAGAAGATCGTGCTCCAAAAAGTATACAGCGAAGATGTATCAAAGAGATACATTCGGTTCGATACGTTCATGTATTTACGTGAAAACTAACGGAGAAAAATGAAGAAGACAAATGTTCGCTTAGTTAAATAAGCAACCTTCTGCGAGATTATGTATTTTTTTTTTTTTTTTTTTTTTAGTAGAATGACAATTTAATTTCTTCTTGGAAGTAATTCTAATAATAACAACGATAAAAATAATAACAAGCCTACTACGAAAATGATTTCTGAACAGTTCGTCAAATATTTTTTCACAGCGTGCAATTCTGGCAAAAATGGCAGTAAAGGCTGCATGATTGGTAGACAATGCAAAGCACACAGCTATGTAAAGCAATATAGAGTATAAACAATGTAAAAGTAACATAGAGCCAGTGACCTTATCGGATCGATTGGCTTTGCACGTACAGCCAAAAGAAAGTTCAAAGAGTAAAACAAGAGGGAGGGAGGGGGAGGAGAGGGGACCATTTACAGAACTGAATTATAATATCGGACAAAAAATTCGCGCTGTACTTGCGACGAATCTGTCGAGATTCGCGGTTTTTTGCTTCGAAACGTGAGAAACGATGCTATCAATTATTTCGAATGTTGATCAACGAGCCAGAATTACACGAGTCGACGAATTGTGATGAAATGTGACAAATAAACGTGATGTCGAAAGTTAATCGGAAAAATCTTAATCGAGAAAGTTGTTGGACCTTTCCTTACGATCTTAGCTTGTTGGAAAAATTCCTTTGAGAAAAAAGTGAAGACACGAAGAACTGAGAGTTAATAATTTTTATAACTTGCACGAACACAACATAGAGATTGATTTAAAAAAAAAAAAAAAAAAAAAAAAGAAAAAAGAAAAAGAAAAACACACATGTACTATCGTAACATCGATTGACAGACAATGCACGTGAAAGAGGGATTCACATTTTGAGATTTAGAATTTATCTTACAGTTATCGAGTGGTAGATTTCCAATGATCTAGCAACAGATCCATTTATTTAATAATAGTAAGAATAATAATCTCGCTCTCTTGATTCTCACTTTCTTTCTATCCGATGTCTCGTCACGCTTGCACGCGAAAAGCGCGAGTGCGCGCCGAATTTGTCCACCGATCGAGAAAACGTGAATCCGCTCGCGGATCCACGCGGCCATCCAGATCGAATATCACGGTCTAGCCGTATATTTCTGATGTCGGCAGGCGCTCGAAGAACATACTACCGATGGATCCCCCCTAAAAATAGTTATGGGGGCGCGGTGAATATTTCCGTACCTCTGACGACCAAGCTATTGTGACACGGTGAAAGTGTTTCGCGTCAAAGGTGTTGGAAAATAGAATCCGAGAGTTTAAGCTGATTTCTAACTCGTTCGAATAAGTTCCTTCCTTCGCGCGTAAGTTTTTTTCACCGATTCATCCGACTGAAGTGAAAGAATAATTGTTACGTCCGTCATAGAGATCGTTTCTATTTTATTGCAGGAGAATTAACGAACGAAGGAAAGAAAAATATTAATGGCAGGAAGAAACGGAAGAATTGAAAGAAGAAAATTAATGGAAATTAATGGACGAAAGTTGTGAGAAAGCTGACGGCTGAGATACATTATCCTGGATCTCTGGAGTGGAAGATGCGAAGATATTACGAATTGATATATTCAAAACTTTTCATCGGCGGTATGATTTCTTTTTTTTTTTTTTTTTAATAAAAAGATCGAGTATCGAGCTCGTGTAATTTCAAAATTTAATTTGGCGGAAGAACCGATGACGTCGTTTTATTCTTAATTGCACGTGATGAAACACGTGACATTAAAATACAAATAATAATACACACATATTGAATTGACCAAGAAGTAATTTTTTTTATATAAATAATATATATGTACATTTTAAAACGTAACTTCATTTTAAACACATTTCATTTTACACATTCATTCTATATATAATCTGACGGCTGATTGTTTATTATAAAAACCAAACACGCGATCTCGTTAACAATTGTTCGTCTGGCTTGTTCGGATTTGATGAAAATGAAATATCAAAAAGGAACGTTCTCGTTATATTTCTTGTGATTATTTTTTTTTTCGAAGAGGGAAGAAATTCTGTACTCATTAAAAAAAAATCGTCTAATGTGTACGACGAAGAAAACGAACATCTTAGCTTGTTGCTAAATTTCACTGCTGTCAAGTGTATCAAATCGTGGAACTGTTCTTCGTCGAAAAGGAACAAAGACATTTCTTGTTCTTAAACGCGGGATCACGAGGCTTTGCCTGAAATATGGTAAAAGATAACAATCAAGAACAAAATGGACAATTTATATAATATACTTTTGTTCCTCGTGCACGACTCGTCTTTCATTCTCACGCGTGAAAAAAAACTTACTTTCGGTCCGGTACAAACGAACATCAACATGTTATGCTCCGTTCACACCGAGTTGTTCTAAATCAACATCGGTACATCTCACACAAGGCAAAGAAAGTGAGAACAAATCGAGAGAATGGAAATAACTGAAATAAATCGAGATCGATCTGGAATCAGTACAGCGCCATACCTGTGCGCCAGAAAACTAGAAACAGCGTATATATAAAGGGGGGGGGGGGGGAGGAATGAAAAAAAAAAAAATACTCGCATGAAATTAAATAGCCACCAGATTCAGACTATCGATTCGAAGGGAAAGGGGGGTTGCGATAAGCCGCAATGCGTCAATTATGTAATGAACATTAAACACTCGAGGTTCGGCTGATTTGCTAATACTCGCGAATATGGGACGAGAAGGGAATTGCTGATGTACTGTTATGGGTGTTACTGGTTGCTGGTTGCACAGTAAGTCAGCCGCCAACAACAAGAGTTTGGTTTATGGCCAATGGTCTTCGTCGAGAATTATTTTTACTACGAATATTGCGTAGAAACATTCCTTCGAAGAAATATTTGAATTCTTTTATTTAATATATATATATATTAATAATTGTATATATAATAATTATAATAATAATTATATATATATTAATAAATTATATTTAATATATATTTAATATAAAATATTTGATTCTTTTATTAGGTTGTTGCATAACAACCCTCTCAACCCTAGCACTACGTTTGTATAATAAAAATAGTGCAATAAACATGAATTATAAACTGCATACAATAAATGTAATGCCTACGATATAAAAGTGTAAATTATATTTTTTATAAAAAAAAAATTATTAAATACAACAGAAACACAAATATTAATATATTGTATCGTTATATATCGTATTGTTATGTTATTATAACGTGTATTGTGTTATAAAATATACACGATAATCGACGACCAAATACCAAAATATCGAAAACAAAGATGTCCCAAGACTTTTGAATATGAATGTATATACATCTCTGATCCTTTACCAGAGCTTAGATATTTCAATCTAAATATGGATAATTTATCGTTAGCCACCGAGTAATTGATACAACAAATTACGCATTTCAGATTCGACATGAAAAACCTGGGAAAACTGGTGAATCTCCGAGAAGAAAAAAAGAAAAGTTCACATAAAAAGAAAACGTGATAAAACGTGTTATTTAATTTTTCCAACTTCAAATACAGCGCTTGCTTCCGAGGGTGGTGCATCAGTGTGGGAAAAAAAAAACACGTTCAGAGTGAAAAAAGCACATTCTCAGCGAAATCTCTATTACGTCGCTGTCTGAAAGAGATTTTTCTCCTAGGGAGAAAAAAGAAGAAGAAAAAAAAAAAAGAAAAGGAAAGAAAGAAAAGCGGAAACGAACGAAAGGGGTAGGTCGGCTTGGTTGATATCACGGTTCGCTTATGCCACGCTCGGCATAGATTTTTTTTTTTTTTTTATTTCGTCTAGACTAAAGCGGCGTGACATTTTACACGGGGAACATGTCTGTCCTCGTTAATCAGCGGCGCGCAAAAAATGAGCCGACGCCCGGAGGCGCCGCGTCTAATGAATTTACGAGCAAATCCTGCAATTCCGCGCGCTCGCGTGCCACAACCACCCTCAAATTTGATTCCCACCCTCCCCTCTGTGTCTCCGGTAAACTGTTCCCTTGTGTTGTGCCTCGCCATTAACCGTGAGCAGTGAGAAACAGCCTTGCCGGCTGAAACTCTCGTCGTTCTTAAAATTAAAACGGAAAGTTTTCCCCCATTGATCCAATTTAGTTTCGTACGTAATTACGACACGCTGAAATTAGGTATTTTTTTTCCATCGGAAGAGACGAAGGTTCTTCGAGTGAGAATTATTTCGTATATATACGATTCGAGCACGAGGCTTGGAGGACAACTTCAACGATTATATTAAAATTTCCGATTCGTTTTCCTTTAATTGAGGATCGCCGTGTGAAATCTGAAAATTTATCCTACGTACGATCATTGTAAGTAATTTACGCGACATATCGAGCGCGAAATATCCGTGTCGTATATATTTCAAGCATCGCGTAGCAAAATCTTTTTTTTTCTTTTTGGCAAACACTTTGCGTTCAAGTGACGATGATCTCAGGTGTCGGACTTAGCTCATTAGTTATTGAGATATTTGTAAAAAATCAGAATTCTGATAAAGCGAGCACTGAGCTATTCGCATTCAAATACACGTGCAACGCTTGATGTAATCGACGCGAGTTCCGCACGCGAGAGAAATCTCGAGACTGAGAAGAATATCTAAATTTCCAATTTCCGTAGAAACGAAGAGAAAAAAAACACATTGGGGAGAAGGGGGAGTCCAAACTCCAAAAGTACAAAAAGTGAAAGAAAAGAATCAACAATCATGTTACGGATGACATGTCGCATTATCATAATGATAAGAGACACACTTACATGCCTTCTTATCTTACGCGGCCATATTTTAATAACACGTATCCGGCGTAAAAACACGCGACAATTGCACGGTACCGGGTCGCATGTATAAGTAAGCGGAATCGACGAGCACGAACAACGGTCAGGGGGGCAGGAGGCTCGGGTTTTATCGATCGGCCAGTTGCCTCGGGAATGTCTCCAGGGAGGAACCCGCAGGACACGTGAGTTACCCTCTTACACCGAGCGGAACCGAGCCGAGCCGAAGCCTAGCCTTCCATCGACTAACAGAAATTTCCCTAACCAGGCGATTGAGAAACGCCTGACCTGGGATCAGCGGTACCGTGTTGTGTGTGTTTCCTTTGATCAACGTGGAACAACTGGACCAGAAGAGGTGATCCCGCGTGTAAAAAACGAAGTGGCGAAGAAGCGACCACTTTTTCACGATCGATTTAAACGATCCAAATGGCTGATTTACAATTTTATGTATACTCTTAACGAACACTGTGTTCTTCGCAGACAGATACTCTTTTTAGGTACTTACTGCACAATCACGGCTCAAGTGTTCGCTCAAGTCAGAATCGTTCATTTCTCGAAGAAAGCACACGTCAATAATTACGTTCTTGTAAGATAATGAACAACGGATTAGATTCGAAATATAACTATTCGCGTGTACGAAATAATTCAGCTCGTTATCTCTGTGGCAGAGGCTTCTCCGAGGCTTCGTTCTCGAGCGAAATTCAGTCGTCAAGTGGAATATTTAAAAAAAAAATTGGTAAAATTCGCCAATTTTGCAACCTCCTCTCGTAGGTTTTTTTCCTTCCTTGGAAATCACACCATGCGCATAAAGCTTCGTTCTCAAGCAGACTATTTAAAAAATTACCAATCTCACGATCTTTCTTCATTCGGAATACTTTCCAGAAACTGTCGAATGAAATATCGTATCGAAAGTCGAGACGTGTAAACCGAGTGAAAATGTACGATACAGGGTCGCTGGTATTCTCATCGAGCAGATCTCGCTACGATTTCACAGGAGCATGATTCTAGGGAAAGATGCAAGAATTTAGGTTATGCGATGTTGAGCGGAAGAGGGTTGTTTTTGCAAAATGGGATCGCGACGTAAGGCAATGAATGTAGGTTGCAACCCCTTCCACGAAGTATAGGCTACGTTCAAAGTGGTTCGGTAATGAGTACCGCGAAATGGAAACTAGAAACAGGGGGGAAGGTAAGGAATATCATACTGGCGAGGGAATGAGTTTGTAGAAGGTACGTTATTTTTGGGAGCGAATGAAATTGAAACGAACGTGGCGTTGATGGGGGTGGTGTTTCGTAGGTGCGCGCGAGTGAAAATTTCGTGGAACGTAGAGACTTTCGTAGAAGGTATTTCTCTCTGTTAATGGGCGAAGATTATATGGAACACAGTTTGACAAGTAACGAAAAATAATTAATTTGTCATTAATTGAGACACGGAGGAAATTACACGCGCAGAGCTTTGGTAGAAATTGCTCTTGCGCTAATTGATACACAGGAGATTGGTAAATATTTCGGTATTTTTTAGAGCGGCAAATAAGGGTTGGAATGAGCATCGTAAGGAGCATACTACTGATGGGGGACTACTTTTGGGGAATGGAATGGCGAAATAAAGGATAAATATATAGATCGAGCGGGAATACAGTTATTTGATGCTACCAGTAATTTGATCGTACCAAGTACAAGAAACAAAAAAGGTAAAAGATAATTTCGATCGGAGACAATTTTAGATTTCGAGCTATGATCCACTGAAAAATCGAATTCGTCAGTATCAACTTTTCAGTTACGAGATTAATATTCCACTTCTCCTCTGGGATAAATAATTTATTGAAATAAATAAAGTGATAAGCAAATTTATTTATCGAAAGACGATGTTAGATTTCATTAAATAATTATCGTAACGTTTATCAATTTTCCACCACTTCTTGTAGAATTGATTGATACCGCTTCTGCGATCGTATTAACACACGACGTGTGTCGATAGAACAATTCAAAGCTCGTTAATAAATCTTTTCTTTTTGCGACGAAATTCAAAATAGGAAGACGTCCCTCGTTAACAAAACAAAGCGATCGCGATGGAAAGGAGAACGCGACTGCTGAAAAAAGCTGAAACGTCTCGACAGAAAATCCGATAGAGAGCCACCGCCTTCTTCGTCCAAAAATCGTGGCCAAGCCAAACCTGTTGGCAATTTTCCATCGGCGAATCGATCCGCGGAATGGTAACAAGCCCAAGAGAGTACAAGGAAGGAAGGAAGGGGCAAGCGAGTCGCGAAAATGCCAACAGGCGCACGAATGGCAAATATTTGCAGAAAGTTCGACTCGGTATTCCTCGATCATTCTTTCTTCTTTTTTTCTATCTCTCTCTCTCTCTCTCTTTTCTTCATTTCTACGAAGCTTCAAAGCCCTCGGGGGCTGGAGAACGTGTACAAAAGAGGATGGAAAACACATGCACGCGCGATACAATAAAATTCTCAAATTCTCAGGCATAATTAATTAGGTAATTTTGACTGACAATGTTACATTCCTCTTTGTCGTTTTTTCTTTTTTTTTTTTTTTGGTAAGCAGGCACTGTATTTTCGAAGAAAATTATAATCGTTGACGTAACGCTGTTCTATTGCATAATATTGTATATAACTTGTAGTAAATATCCATTAAAATTGTACGACATCGTAGTAATACGTGACTTGGATTATGTGCATAAAATATGCATTACCGAAGCAAGCACATGTGGTAGATATAAGATTTGTATCGATTTTATTATTTTAATAGGTATTCACTGTAAAATATACATCGTAAATATGTATATTTATATTATGTATTTGTAAATGTCTGTACAACACTGTAAGAATAAAATTGATAAATACTATTCAGATACATAACGATAGACACAATATAACACTGACAGTTTTCTACATACCATCCCACTGTCATCATCGCCAAGAACAAAATAAAATGACTTCCTCTTCCATGCATACGTGTGCAAACATTTATAAATGGTACACGCACGACTGCGTGTTTCTTTCATTGTGAGAAAACGTAGTATTTACTTCAACCGTCGAAATTACAAGATTTCACCACCAGTGTTCAAACTAAGCAAAAAAAAAAAAAAAAGAAAAAACGAAAGAAAAGAAAAGGAAAGTGAAACATTTTTCCAAAAGTTTTTTCCACGATAAATAATCTAAAAAAGACGACGTTCCATCGTCGCAACCGTGCGGCACACCGGAAACATTGGAGCCAGAGTACGGAGAAATCGGGCGCGATCGCCCACGACACCAATCCGATCGCGTAAAATAGCAATAGGGCGAGGCACGCCCTCCGGCGCATAATAATTAGAAGATATTAACGAGCGCGTTAATTAATCGTGCGAAACCGGCGGCGCAGGGTCAACGACCGGCCTCGGCCAAATCTCATTAAACGCGCACGACCCCCGATCGAATCGAGAGATCCCGCCGTACACACAACTCGTTCCCATCGAGCACTACTACCCACGCGATCCCGACCTCACCCTCCACCACCTCTCTCGGGCCTTTTTCTACTCCTCGTCGATATTATCCACGAATTCAACGCAACCACCTGGCAGGATCAATTTTCCAGTCGTACGGCCACGAAACATCCTAATATTCGACCACTCGAATACCACCCGAGCGACTGACCAATCGATTTCAAAGCTATCTGAAAGCTTATCTTATCGAGCCTGCTCACAGTCGCCGATAGAAGATTTCTCCCTCTCTCTCTCTGTCGTCGCGAGATTTTTTTCCTTCGTCGTCGAGGATTTTACGACGAGTAAAATTTATTTTTTTTTTTTTTTTTGCATGTTTACGTAAGAAAAAAGTTTGACACTCGAGTTCCTCGCGAATGTTACAAATGATAATTCTGCACAAATACTCGACGATCTCACATTGTGATGGCATTGATAGAAATGAAATTTTAAATAATACTAGAGGATAGTAAACAATTCAACGTCCGAAGCATCAATCGAATGTTCTTCTTTTTTTAAATCGAAAAAAATCTGATCGATCGCTTTAGAGAACCTACTGCTGAAGGTGAAAGGATGTACCAACAGGAAACTGAAGAGAAAAAGCGTAGCACGAAGTGGAAGTTTAATTCTGTTAAATTCGAGTTTTCCCCTTTTCTCTCATTCCTCCTCGTAGCGAAACAGAGAAAATCCTATTTTTGACGAGATTGATAAACCTATTTTGCAATCTCTCTCTCTCTCTCTCTCCCCCGATACGATAGAAATTCAATAGCGAGAGCCAGGCTCCCACGTCCGTGAAACCCATACGACAGAAAGCAATAGAACTCTCCGGAGAAATAAAAATTCTTTTCGTCAAAAGACGCCTACTCGCGTTCGAAATCTCATTTCTCTCTTTTTTCTCTTTTTTTTCCTTCCTTTTTTTTTTACCAGCCTTCGAATTACATTTCGCAATTGAATAAAAGAACGAAGAATAGAGTACATTCGCGTGGGGAATAAAAATGTGTAGTTCAGTGAATTTTACGGAAAAATTTATAGTAAAATAAATCCTACTCCAGATATATATAAAAATTTTTCTTCCTTGTTTGCAATACAGATTACTACGTTTCATCTCGAACGACTGATTATCATATTGCCCATAGTGAGAAATATCATGGTTTCGAGAGTGTGTAAGTACATGTTCGATTTTTTTAAACAGAACAATAACAACTTTTTTCAACTCGTCGATTGACATTTTCTATAAAAAAAAGAAAAGAAGGTATCGACCCACGTATACTGAAAAATTATTAACTTACAAGACATTTCAATTTCTTTATACTTTTGTATGAATACTTCTATATCTATCATACTTTATATCTATCAGACGAGAGAATGTAATAACGTTCAAATGCTCGTGTTATCTTCGTTTTTTCTTTTTCTTTTTTCATACAACGTAACGATACGATGATAATTCACAACGATGAACGATATAGATCGAGGCTTTTCATTACAATCGAATTGATATTTATCTTACGCGACTGTGTCGAGCGACACGTCGATAAAATCCCTTCGATAAAACGGTATTCTCCGTCAGGAATAAAAAATAGAAAATCTCTTTCATCAGATGGCTCCAACGACTGATGTACGAAACCTCGTTTCTCCACAGACTCTAGATTATACTTCATAATTGATGAGAAACCGGAGAAATAAAGCGCATTCCGGGAAATAAAAATAGACGGCTTAATAAAGGGGCAGAAGTTTCGTAACATTGTAGAAGCCGTATCCAATGTGTGTGTGTGTGTGTGTGTGTGTGTGTGTGTACATACACGTGGAACTTTTATTTAAATAAGAAAACGCTTTGCATGGCAATTTCCCTTTGCCACTTCCCTTGTACTTTGTAACAGCAGCTTGCTCCCCGTGTCGTTTCTTTAACGTTAACTATAGCCGGTGTTCCATAGTGGAGGAACTGACTGAAGGAGAGACACCGAGGAGAGAAAACGAGAGCACGTGAATTCGCGGAGGAAAACGATTCGTTCTGACTACAGGCAGGCAATTGGAAAGAGATTCTCTCCGCAATCAATGGATCTGCTAAAACTAAAGAATAGAGAACAGTAGGCACCATCTTGGCTGTAACGCGTGCCAATTTTTTTTTTTTTTTTTTTTTTTAACGTTCACTGTACAAAAACCCAAGTCAACTCGCAAAAATATCTATTTTTCTGACACACGGTGTGCCGAAAGTAACTTCCTACCAAAATAAGTCCGTAGTGTAATTATTTTATTACATATTTCTTTCGATTTCCTTTCTTCTTCTCTTCATTGCAGATTAAAGTACAGCGGCTTGAATTCGTGTTTGAATTTAAAATTAATGAAACGAGTTTTTCCTTATGTTCTGATGTTACATGAAGAAAAAAGAAGAAAGAAAAGAAATAGGTGGGAAGAAACTTCCGTCTATACAAGGAATATTCAGAATCTTCTCAATATTTTAGTAACATTTGCAAAGTAAACATTTGCACGACTCCATGTAACGTGAGCAACGTTCATTTTGTCCGCGAAAAGATTATCGATTATTTTGAAACGTATTTCAGAATTTCTTTGGAACGTACATACAAGTATATATCTCCTCCTCAAAGGATAAAAAAAAAAAACGATGAGATGTAAAAATTGAAATATAAAATTCTGAATTGATTTATCAATTGATGAACACTATCGCTAATTTACAATTTACCATTTACCATTTTACGCTATTTACCGTCGCTAATCATCCAGTTATCGACGAGATGTTAAACTTTTATTTAAAAAAAAAAAAAAAAAAAAAAAAAAACAGATTTTTCCCTTCGAATTGAGGAGCACTCTCGCGTCGAAGCGAGAGTCGCGAAGCGTTTCGAAACGAGGGAGCTCGGCTCGCACGGAAGGGTTAAAGGTCAGCGGGCAAGTCGACCGAGATATCGACGTTTTCGTGTGCCATTAACTCTTAATCGTAGGCACAGTTACCGAGCATTGACATGCGAATCGCGCGTAACGTTGCGAACAATCGGGCAAATTTTCTCTGTTTCCTATTGCGCCTTGAATATGAAAAGTATTAGTTATGATATTTTGATGTTAATTAGATATATTGTAATATTTATAGACTTATGTGTTAGATATATTTTTACACTATTTTATACTATTTATACTATGCCATTTGAATGTTAATTACATACTTAGGTATTAACATTTACAATTAAACATTTCTCTATTGTGCAATGGATATATTATTGTATTTAAGTATTAAGTAGATATGGTATACAGTATTTATAGATGTAACTGATGTAACACATACTATTTGTACTATAACTGTGTCTAAATATTAATATTTATAATTAAATATCGTGCATTGAATATGAAGAGCATCGGTACATTATTCTACTTGTTATAGTATTTAGATATTAATTGGATATATTGTACTATTTATAGACTTATGTGTTGGATATATTTTACACTTTCATACTATTTATACTATGCCATTTGAATGTTAATTACATACTTAGGTATTAACATTTACAATTAAACATTTCTTGTGCAATGGATATATTATTGTACTTAAGTATTAAGTAGATATATTACAGTATTTATAGATGTATCAGGTGTAACATACTATTTATACTATAACTGTGTCTAAATATTAATATTTATAATTAAATATTTTCCTATCGTGCATTGGTACATTATTCTACTTGTTATAGTATTTAGATATTAATTAGATATATTGTACTATTTGTAGACACATCAAGTTGTATATTTTTTGTCCAGATGTCTACCATGCTAGACCATCTTAATTAGATATTTAGATATTAATATTTACAATTAAATATTTTCCTACTGTGCAACGAATATACAAAAAAATATTGTTAGATCATTTTATTACAGTATGTGGATATTAACCGAATATACTATTTATACTATTTATTAGATATATTTTTAGGCTAGATACACCACATTGTTTGTACTATACTATTTAAATGACAATTAGATATTAACAACTCTAAGACTGCAGTAACAAGGTGATTTAAATATTAAAAAATGAAAACTAATAATCGCAGAATTATGAAAAAAATATACAAGAGTTAGTGAGAATACAACAATTGTAAATACGTTTTTAGATGGAATAGGCAAAGTATAATTCATTTTCTATATTAATTGGAAAAGACGAAGCATTCAATGAAAAGAAGAGTATAAGAGTATAGAAATTTGCGTCCGGTGCATACGATTATAATCAATAGAGTATATTAATCTAAATATCAAATCCAATTGTATAGAAATTTTGTCTGTTGTTTACAATTTATGATAATTATATATGTCCTTGGTTATAATTAATTTGATTTATTACGTGACTTGACTGTACTTTTAACAAATTTAACTGATTCAAGCCTGTATTCGCAACGCGTTTCACGTTTTCCAAATATGACGAGGCTAAATGATAAAAGTAATTGCAATACTAAATTAGGCATTCGATAAATACACCTACGTATACACTGTAGCAATGAAATATTTTATTTATACTTAATATGCGACAACTTTTATTCTTCGCTCGTTAAAATTCGCTCTAGAATAAATTACTTATTTCAATTTGTAGAAAAAGAAACGAGAAGAAACCACTTTCGGGGATTTGCTGAATATTACCGATCACGCGAAATGTTAACGTTGTCTATATCTCGTCGATAAATCGACGATCTCTATAATATAACATTTCGAAAATTTTTATTTTTATCGCAAAACTGCTCAACGAGACTTGTTCGCGAGAACCAGCGGTTTCACAGATTTACGATTTTAGAAATATATACAGATTTCAATTGTCGTCTAATTAACTTGTATATTGAAACAAACATTCGTCTAACATTACACGCGTGTATATACGAAGATTGTAAACTTACACGATTCTAAATATAGACTCAACGATGATTTAGCAAATATTCTTATTAATAGCGGAATCGTGTTTATGCTGAAGATATACTATTCTTGACAGAATACGTTATACGCGTATTCGAACGACCCACGCTCGTGTCTCTCTTTCTCTCTCTCCTCTCGCGTGTTCGACGTTCAAAAATTTGTTGCTCCAATCTGCCAAACGAAACAACCACTGGTGTGTTCACCAGGGCGCCGTCTAAAACGGTTCCTAAAAATACAAAACTGTCTCTGATACAGAATAATATACTACCTGATACAGATAAAAATACAGAACTGGTCAATTATATCTCAGACACGCGTCTCTTGAACGCTTTCCACGACGAACAACGTGTTCTTTAGAACAATCGGAAATAATAGAGGCGAAGAATATAAATTCTAATATTTTATTCGGCTGATCTTCGAACGTAAATTGCGTAATTGCTCTTTTTTCACAACAATCGCTATTTAATCGTCTGCAATCCCGTGTGTAAATCATGTGTCCTACGAGAGAGAAAAATTACTAACAACGTTACTTTTTTTCAGTAGTGACGATCACAAATTGTCTCGTTATCCACACACACACGTGAAACCCCCGTTGCGAAAATGCAAATCCCGAGGTTAAGTTAGAAATTAAATTTTTCGAAAAAAAACCTGCGTCGTTCTATCGTGCACGAGTACGTAAAAATTAAAATGTAAAATTAAAAGCTCAACCCACGAAGTTTAACCTCCGACTGATTATCGTTATTATCCAACAAAAAGCCAGATTAGAAAGTAAAAAGATGTGAAACCTTGATGGCACAATGTACAACGTGACGCGAAAACCAAAGCCAGAGATATATGGACCGTTTATTTATTTATTTTGAAAGTGGTGCAAAAGTCCATTTTTTCGTTGTTTCGAGAAAATCAAAGGTTAGCATAACAGTGAAAATTCAAAAATATATACATAAATATATACATAATTATGTCAAGTCTGGCGATGTTTCTACTAATTCATCAATTGTGTAATTTGATCGTGTGAATTTCTTTTAGGCGAATTTAACTAAAATAATATATATTGCAAGTGGACTTGTACCGTTTTCATAATTAGTCAATTGTGAAAGTCATTTAATTTCAATTAAATATCACTTGAAATATATTTTCTACCAATACGATTTTCGTTTATAAATAATAACAAGAAATAAAATAGGAGTAGTATTTTTTTATTTTTAACATTGATTATATTTATATATTGTTAAACATAACATGAGATATTGATATTATTTATTTATGTAGCAGTGTACAGGAGGTACCATAAGGTAATAACCGCTCCATATCCTTACATTTATACTTATCTTTATATCCTGTCTATGGGAATTGGACTTGCACCACTTTCATAATCAATCGCTACGCAATTTCTTTTATTGGCCGATTTGAAATTGAAGCAAAGCATTTGACATTTTTCAAGATATTAAATACTAACTAGTTATCAAGTAAAAAGTTTACACTAAATTAATCACAAATTACGTCATATCTCTTTTTTTTTTTTTTTTAACCAAAATCCACCAAAATACACTAAATTAATCACAAATTATGTCATATCTCTTTTTTTTCTCGGCCCTCACCGCGACGATCGGCTTAACTCCTTCAGATACAATCAACGTCTGGCAGACGTCATGCGTTTCCTAAGAACTATTGAATTTATTAATTTCTTCATTCATTTCCTAATTAATTTCTTTCTTTTTTATTTTTTTCCTAAGAACTATTGAATTTATTAATTTCTTTTTTCATTTTTTATTAATTTTTCAAGCGTTTTACGCGTTCATGACATTTCGCTGTATAAATGTAAGAGTAACGTAAAAATTAAATTATGCTACGTTCAATTTATACAATTGTTAAAATGAAAAATAAATATCATTTTTCCGGTCATACTCGAGTTTCATTTAATTCGTATGCCAAAGGGTTAATTACTCGAGGGAAAACAAGCAAACAAATGGAGTACCGAGTGAATTCGTTTTTTTTTTTTACGTGCAGATGCAAACACCCTCGACCGTTACTCCCTTTCCCGCCGATCTTTTATCGTTGCACGCGTCACTGCGGAACGGCGGTCGGATAAATCGATATCGGGAAGAAGTTATCGCGGCTCCGGGGAGAGTGGGGAGGGTTTTACGCTGTTTTTATTACCCCCCGACGTATCTCTCCGACTTCCGAGATAAAACGCGAGCTCGTCCGGCCGGCCTCGATCGTTCCTCTTTTACAAACCGGAAACGCTCCGTGAATCCTCCGTTTTACGAGATTTCCTCCACCCCCCGAACCGAAAATCCAGCAGCCTCGATTTACGGTGATCCTCGACCCCTCTTCTTCTTCTTCTCCTTCGTCTTCTTCTTCTTCTTCGTCTTCTTGTTCTTCTTCTTCTTCTTCTTCGAACTGTACG
>WIUT01003640.1:0-19248 GCA_010645135.1 Tetragonula clypearis
CTCCCATACCCATATCCCCCTTGTCAACCCCCCCATAAACACACCCACCAAAACAAAAATTTCTACCAAAAAAAAAAAAAAAAAAAAAAAACCAAACCAAAAAAAAAAAAAAAAAAAAAAAAAAAAACACCCAGCACCGAACATTGCGATCGGTTCTCCCTTCACGAATCTGGCCAAGTCCGTCGTCCGAGACGAGAATGATCTCGAGATAACAAGAGCCAAAAGTAATCGCACTTGCGACCAACCATCATGGCGGGAAAGGGCTTCTGCGTAAAGATACGACTGGAGCTACACGCCGTAAGTAATATATATATATATATATCATTCGTCGTTCTCTCGAGTCAGAGTTCAATCGACTAACCTCTTCTTGCAGATCACGTGCCCCGGTGTATGGCTGTGCCCTAACGGGAAAGTAGCGCTGCGCATAACCAGCTTCGGCTCCACTCTCGAATCTCACCGAGTATCGCCGATTTTTCCACTATTATTTCACAACGAGTTTAACTTTAAGAAAACGTTCACACGGCTGGCTGCTTTGACAGAGTTGCAACGGAATCTGGAACGACAGCCCCTCTACGCGGAACTGATACAATGGCTCAGCCCGTGCAACCAGCCCGTTCTTTTGGCTACCTTTCACGCCAGCTTGACGGATCTCCTCTATCCGGTGGCTCAGTGCAGACGATTGCTGCCCGGTGTCGACGTCGATCTGCTCATGGATCCTACCAAATATTTCCCCGTCGGTATATTTTTCCGACCTTTCCGGCTGCGTACAGCCGTGCTTCCCAACGTCCGGCAATTCGAGAATCAGTTGTTGACACAGTGAAAATTGTTTGCATCACTTTAACACGTTCCGTGCCGAGCCGTTTTCATTCAGGCCATTTGACGTTTTGACTAACGATTAGAATGGCTGCTTTGACAGAAGAATGATCATTACGTCATTAATCCATAAGTAAAGAGTAGTTGTCACGTCGTGTACCACCGATGGTACACGTGGCACGGAACATGTTAGGTAGAAACCTCGGCAACTAGGGAAACGAGCAACGCACAGGTCCCGTTGCTGCTCTCGGTCTCGTCTTTACTCGCTGTTTATCATGTCGCTTTCGCAATTAGTTTCTTAGCAATTTCTTTCAGTTATTTAGACAACTGTCCTTTCGTTTTACTATTTTTTTCTTGCACGAATGTCATCTTCTTTGAACCTTCCTTCTTTCCTGCTCGTTTAAACCTTGAAGTTAATGGACTTTTAGGCTTGCTCCACGTTAAGAATTCAAATTTTTCGATAATTATGTGTCACAGAGATGGGACATCAGGATTTTAGAGATGCTTAGGTGGAGCATGGCCAACGAAAACGTTGGGAACCATTGGCGTACGATGCATTGACGTTCCAATGCTAAATATCGAAACTGTTGTCACTTTGCAAAAACAAGTCGTTTTAAAGCTCGAAGCCTCTACTTTCAAGATGTATCTTTCATTTTGTTCCAAGATGTTTTTACACTATGTAGCTCAGATGGTAAAGTGAAGATATATTTTCTTCTCGAAAATATGGCTACAAATTGTCACAGTGTGTGAAAGATCTTTTTCGCGACTTCTCAAAGC
This sequence comes from Tetragonula clypearis, assembly GCA_010645135.1. Classification (NCBI taxonomy): domain Eukaryota; kingdom Metazoa; phylum Arthropoda; class Insecta; order Hymenoptera; family Apidae; genus Tetragonula; species Tetragonula clypearis. The sequence continues at coordinate 1,591 of WIUT01003640.1, forward strand.
TTGCTGTACGAATTCTTTTTTTTTTTTTTTTTTTGTCAATTTTTGAATTTTAAATTTCAGGCGAAAACGAACGAAACGATGAAATTCGTTGAAAAGTAGTGAAAAAGAAATCGTACGTCGAATTTTCGGAGGTGTTCGATCCTCGAACTCGTCGTAGATTTAGTCGCCAAAAAAATTTTGACAATGTTCTTACACGCGTTTATAGTATTTTCGGGGGAAGAGAAGTATCTTCAATCGTCTACCCGCTATTGAAAGGCTATAAAACAAGTTCAGATTTATTGTTGTACGATCGCTTTTTCTTTGTACAATGTTATAACAGTTTGAATATTTAAGTGTTCGAATATGACAGGCACGCGCTGGCACACCTCTTACCTGATCTAAACGCTCTGCAACAGGGTATCATAGCACCAAAGATCGAAATTTCCACAAACACGGTGATAGAAGAGGTGAAAACGATTTACGATGGGAATCTCGACGGACAGTACGTGGTCAGTCCAAAGACGATCGACTCCAAGGTAAAAGCGCTACATTCGCGATTCTCGTTGCTCAACCTCTATCTCGATGTATCACGATTTTCAGCAGAAGTGCCACGCTCACAGGAAACGTCCCGTCAAAGGTATCATCAGGCAACGAAAAGTTTGTCACAGTCGTGCCAAGGCGAAACCTCAGATTTGCAGCTCGTAAGCAGAACCGTTTCTTAATTCTAGTTTTTTCATTTGTCAACTGTAAACCGGCTTTCAACTCTCTCTCTCGAGCTACACGAAGCGTTCAATTGAATAAATATTGTTGTCGCAGTAGGCGGTGCTGTAACGACGTGGAATACTCGTGTCGAGATGGACCAGTTCGCCCGGCCAGTCCGATGAAACACGATGTTTGCGTTGACACGACCGATACCATCGACACGCAGCTCGATCCACCGATGTCAAGATATCGCCGAGTCCCCTCCGTTTGTGGCAATCTGCACATCTTCGACAGCTGCCCCGTTTGCTTCAAGTACAAGTGTTATTTTCCCAACAAATGCGACAAATTGCTCGAGAACTCGACGAACAGTGGCCCTCGTCTGCAGAAAGACGACAATGCCGCGGCAGCCTATCTCTTCGTAAGTTCATCACGCGCTTCGTGCGATCCATTTTGTACGACATATTTCCAAACAGTTCCGCGCAACTTCTTCGAGCGTTTGCTTCTTGTCCTTGTTCTTGCTTTTGCAGAGGTCTCCGGTCGTCCGTCCCAGTCCCCGAAAGAGTCGCAAGTAAAACGCACAGCTCGTTAAACTAATTTTTCTTAGTGAAGTGAAATTGAACGGAGAAAAGAAAAGAAGAAGAAAAAAAACAACGAAGAAACAACGTTTTATTACCGACGCGTCGGAGGAGTTGTCGCAAAAAGTTCGCAACGATTTCTACAAACGTGTGTATGTATTTACACGAAACTGAACATTTTTGGCTGAAAGCATCGTTCGATCAGTGCTTTGGGCGAGGAAAGACCAGACCGCGTAATATCGCGTGGTTCAACCTTTAACGTATACTCGTTGGCCCAACAGATACATCGGTGTACCCTGAACCTTGCGACCGCGAAGACTTACCGATTTGCTCAGCAGTGGCGGGCTCCTCAGGTATATGCCGCGACCTTGGGGCGTCCATGCTCTCAACAAGGCACTTTCGTTCTCGAAAGGCGTGATCGCGATCCAACCTGTCGATTTGATCAACAATTGCTCGGACGAAATTCACCGCTTACCAGTTTACTTTACTAAATTTACCTATACTCGACAGTACGACGTCAGCAACGGATTCCTCTCTGTCCACGCCGACCACGTTCATCTCTCTCGATTTCAACAGCTTCGGCCAGGATTTTAATCGTTCCGGATCGTTGACAGGCACGACGAAAGCTTTCGTAGACAACAAACGATCGTACACCTCGTCGGCGTCGGTGGTCCGACACATCGTTACAGGTAGATGTTTGCTCGCGAACAACGTACATCTGTTTCATTCGGAAGGGAAAAGGAAAAACTGAACTGAATTCTGAAAATAACTGTTCCTCCTAATTCGTACAATCACGTACGAATTATGTATACCGTATGAAGTGCTCTCCTTCGAGGTAATCCAACCTTCCCATGCCAGCCACGAACACGGTTTCTTCAGGCTTGAACGTGAAAGTTCTCGGTGAGATGATTTCTCGCGGCAGCGTGAGCAACAGTTCGTCGGTGGTCAGCAAATTTAGTATCTGATCCGTCTGAATCGTGCCCGGAGTGTCGTAACACCAACGACTTTGCTTGTACTCTGGTCTAGACTCGTCGAAGACGGAGTTTCCACGCATGGATCTGTGCGACGTCTCGGCGAAGGGATCTGCCATTGGATTGCTCGACGATCTCGCGGTAAATGTTTTGCCAACGTGATCTACGGACAAACAAATAAACGAAGCATGATCTTTCAAACGAACAGAATTATTAACCGGGAACGAGATTGCTCAGTTACCTTTCAACGTCGCATATTTTATGTTCCTGGTTTCCTTAAACTTTAAATTATTGTACTTTAACTCTGCCGTCTTGTAAGGCGTTTCCTCGATCAGTCTCACTGTTCTTAACCAACGTCTCTTGCCAGTCGGGTTTAAAATTGGAAACTTGAGTAAATTTAACGTAGTCCCCGGCCAAGCGGACACCGTAGCGCGTTGCACCAAATCGATGGCTTGTACCTTGCAATAGTCGGAATTTATCAAGGTGTTGAACAACGAAGACTTCCCAACGTTTGTACAACCAACTAAATAAACGTCTCCTGAAACGTGTCATCGAGCATTAGCATTAACATTGTATCTTACGAGTTACGAGTGTAATACTTAATTACACGCGTACCTTTGTTTTGCCACTTGTTCTGCAACTTGTTTATCAGCTCCTCTACGCCGTATCCGGTTTTCGCGGACGTGAGTTGCACGTGCGTGATGTTTTCCCTCTTCACGCCGGTTATGTCGATCACCGCGTCTATCAGCCGTCGCTTGACATTCTCGAGGAACGACGGGCAGTCCTTGGGCAGCAAGTCGACCTTGTTGCCAACGAGAAAAATCGGCGTGAAAGGGTGTAAGATGGTCTTCAGATCGGGCCAGATGCAACAAGGGAAATCGGTCACGTCGATTATCAGAATAACGGCGCATTTCCTGCTCTTGATCACTTTCAACAGCCTGGGGTAATCCTCGATCGACACCTTCACCTCCAACGCCGCGTTGTAGAACTTCAGGAAGTGACATCTCTGGCATATCGTCGATCTCAGCTCGTCGGTATTTTTGAACGGGAACAATTCGGACGGCAGGTATCCGGGAATCGCTGGATCTCTGCAGTGGAGCAAAGCGCCGCAACCGCCGCACGGTACGCGAGTCACTTTCGAATGGGGATCCGGCGTGCCGTACCTCGTGTACCAGTTCGTCAACGAGTCGTCAAACTGCTCGTAGTCGGTCATCCAGTTGTCCGGTACTTTCCACAATTCACCCTGCGGCGTACTCCATCCACGGTCCACGCTCTTTTCCATCGTCTTGACGAAATCCTCGAAATTCAGTTGCGTCGAGCCGCTCGTCTTTATCCTCGAATACCTATCGTGCAAACTTTCGTACTCCTCGCTCGGTACCTCGGCGTCGTTGCACGCTCCCGACGACGAATCGGTCATCTCGTACGAATCTACCATCGCGTACGGCATGTGCACAGGCTTCTCTTCGCTCTGCGAGTCGACCTTCTCTTTTTTACTCGACGTTTGATTCTTCAACAGAACGCTGAACACGGGTTTGTGCGCAATCTCCTCGTACCTTTCCCTCTCCTCTTCCACGCGCTGCAATTTCTCCAACGTTTTCCTCTTTTTGAAACCCATTTGCACGTTCTCCGAGTCCAAGTAGTCGCAGTACGATAGCTTATCGCGCACAGCTAGGACATTCGCGTCCAATTCCCTTCTCGATGTTGGTTCGAGATCGACGTTCTTATACGAAATCGCGTACTCCCTTAGTCCTGAGTTACGGCGCACGCCGTACCTGCATAGTCCGAACAGCAGAAATCTCATCCTTGCTTTCTAGAACGATCCGTCCAAAAATACGACGACCGACGACCGACGATCGACGACGTGTAACGACGTTGTCACGTTCCTCTTATTCGATATTCCTCTTTGTAATCTGAAATCGACAAAACTTTCGACATCGTTCGGCGATTTTGCGATAAATAAAATTTATCAAAATTACTGCACGTCGTCACGATTACTATTACCGTCATAATCGTCAGAGATTTTCGTTTCGAAGAAATGAATATACGTGGTTGTAGTCACATAACCTCTAAACACGCCTGTTGAAACATAACCTTCAAGCGTGGACAAACCATGCGTATACACGTGAACGTAGCTACGAATTGGACAAGTCGATACTGTAACATAAACTATGAATTATAAGTGACGGAGCATGTTGGTGAAAAATGGGGATAAATCGTTGAAATCGTATCGTGGCACAGTGTGTTTGGCGATAAAGTACCAACTTCTCTTCTTCCCTTCAACAATTTTCCACCTGACAATATGAATGCAGCAGATAAATTCACAATGAAATAATGAAAAAAGTCACGATGTAAAACTTTTATCAACCTCGCGAGAAAAGCCTATCCTGTATGCTGGTGGGACAAGAGAAACGTTCTTTAAAGATTTAAAACCAAGATACCCTAAGCATGGACGACTGAATTTGGTACTAAAACTAAAAATCACGAATGAATAAATGAAACAGTAGTGAAACTAAAGAACCGACAAGTAAACCTAACCGAAACCTGTGAACAGAAATTAAATTTACCGCCCTTGAAATCTCTGTATTGTACGATTTCTTACGCAGTCAGAACGCGTCCATTTCGGGTATGGTGGCGTCATCTGTCGATAAATGTCGGTAGTAAAGTTACCAATGTTTACCGAGAGATGGCGTTGCTATGTCTAAAACACGTCGTGTCAAATTAATTGCAGAAAAGACTAGTTTTTGCTACTAATTCGTAGACTTTTGCAATAGTGATCGCCTAATTAGATTTTCGGCTTACGTAGTATTCCATGAGTCACTCGTATATACGAATAAATATGTATTTACTTTTTCGTTAATGTCAATGTTTACCGACAGATGGCGCCACCAGGTCCAATGGTAGTCTCTTTACGCTAATCGTATGAAATAAACTAATTACGTAAGACTGATCAGAATGATCATAATACAAAGGCAGTTTCGGTTTTACAATTCAGTGGCACCGAGTTGTAATTTAATTACATGAATAATTGAAACACGCAGCTTGACATGCCCTGATTCGAGTTTTCAGTTTCACGGTGAATAAATTAGTTCCACAGCGCTGCCACGTCCATGAAAGTACAATCTTACTTGTAAAGAGAACCAACTAACAGTAAGAGGATTATTTTGTAAACTCTTTCAATCGCGTCTTTGGAATTTGATCGTCGATTTCCTGCCTATATTTCATTCTGGCAATAAAAAAAATGCACGTATAAAGATTTAGAAATTTCATTGAACGAACTAATCACTCGCAGTTTATCTTTGAAATTTCGATCAGACTGGTTTGAAAATATAGTGAAAAATATGTACGAAAAGTTTGCGCACACAGTTTTAGATATAAATCTTCGTTTAATCGATGAATATAACGATCATCACATAATTGAAGCTTTATTTATCGATATGTCGAGTATAACTTCGTCGAATAACGGATGCGACGTAACAATTTTACGATCTCGTCTGCAACAGATTTTACGATTAATATCGCAAATCTCACAATATTCTGATCTATTGATATTTCCAAACTACTCGTATAAACGCTAATTCTAAATTGTTATATAACGTAGTAGAAAGCTAATAACTTGTACGATTTATTTATTAATTTACAACTTATTAATTTATTTTGTGCTTCTTAGCTTCTCAGCTTCTCTCGTCTGATTCATTTGTCTATAATTCTCAGTAGTTAGTGTAGCACAATTATTACTCAAACTTTCTGCAAAAATTCATCGTTCGATCCGACTATCTGAAATTATTAATTTGCCATTATTTAACTGCTGACATTCTAAAAATAACGCGATCGTCTATCGACAGAGTTATCCATCCAGGATGCAATTAATTTAATCGTGACCGTGACTAATTCTCAGGTTTCTCATTCCGAAATGATATCTCCACGTTACTCATCGTCAAAGTATCAAGATCAGTCGTCCGGGATTCGTTGGAAAAATCATCAAATTCGATGCTAATTGTTCACGTTTGTGCAGCCGCGACATATTAAAATTGGATACATAGTATTTCATATATAGGTTCGCATGGAGTAGAATATAAAGGAATATACTTACTGTTTATCGCTCTATTGCACAAAATGTCACGTTCTCTTTTCTACGTATAGTTATAAGATGTTACACATTTAATTCTTGTAACGTCACACAAGGCATATCAATATGTAACTTTCATTTCAAAACACGTTCGCCGCTACATGTTACATGGAACATAGATAACGCCGAGTGGAAAATAGCGAGGAGGGCGGCAAGTGATCTTCAAAAACGTGGAACGTGTAAAAACGTTGCCTGTCATATCTATTCTGACCTTAGTCAATGGTTGTATAAATAGCGCATGAATTTATGTACATTCCGTCGCGGCGACTTACGTACGAGTAATAAAAGCCAATAAAAAATGCAAATCGCGATCTTCTAACAATCAATCTATGTCGTATCGCGTGCGTGTATAATACGTGCGTTTGTTGTTGACTGAACATTAAAATAGTTCAACACGGAATACACGTATGAACAGTTATCGGCAAAGCGTACGTGATTGGCGGCATGCACGTACGAGGTCGTCGAGTTTAACCATGTTTAACCGGTGTCAGTCGCATAGAGGTCGTACAACTTCGCTCGAAGAGTAACGTTAATTTATTTAAGATACGACAACAATTTGTAACACGAGGCAATTTGTGTATCTCTCTCTCTCTCTCTCTCTCTCGCATGATGTCGTTCTGTTTTTAATTAGAGTGAAATGAGTGCAAATAGACGAATAACTAGATAAAACATGAAATTTATATATATATATATATATATATGCACATAGTATATGTAGCCAATAGGTGGATAGATAAATGGGTAGGTCAGTAGGTTGATAAGCAAATAAGTATATAGATAGATTGGTAAATAAATAGATGTAGCAGCAAATAAGTAGGTAGATAGGCAAATATATAGATAAGTTGCTATATATACTTGTATACACAGCAAGTAGATCAAAGTCTAAAGCAAAAAACATAATTAACATAACTTGTATTTGTATTCTCAGGAGATCGAACAACTTGTATAAAGAATGAAATAAAAAATACTTTAACAGACAGAAATATAGATGTTTCGACAAACTTGGTACAATAATTCAATGTACGATCGTAATTGTTAGAAAATTCAAGAAATAACCCTTTACTGCCTGGAAGAGGCTACGCTGACGAAGAAAGTCCTCGCGGCTAGAAGTTGACTCAACTGGCATTCTTGTGAAAGAATCGCCGGACAAATAGCGTGAGCTTTAAAATATACCTCTTATAATCGCATTATAAGACGCATGCAGTCATTGTTTTATTTTAAAAGAACTCCCCATTTGTGTAAGATCGCATCTTCCTTTTTATAATTTTCAGACAGCCTCGACACGTTGCTTAACTTAGCAGCTCGTTGTCACGGATTCTTTTTGTTGTCGCTATATTTTTCGCAGCCAGTAAGCTGTTATATTCGTCGTTCTTGAATATTTCGAAACGCGAGATATATAGGGTGGGCCAAAAATCACTTACCCCTAAAATAAATCCGTAATTTTAAATTCAATTTAAAGTTAATAAAAATAGTTTGATGTTGTAAAAAAAAAAAAAAAAAAAAAAAAAAAATAGGTGGGAAGAAACCGTTTGGCCCACCATGTATTTACCAACAAAAGTATTCGATGGTCGTCGAAAAAAGGAAGAGAGAATTGTGGTTAATGGTGAAAAAGAAACCGAATCCTTAGGTGGATTGGTGTTTTGTGAATGTATCATTTCGAAGGAAGGTATGACGCGTGAAACGTACGAGGAGGAACGTACGAGAAAGGAAGGAGAATATGTGCAACTGCAAGCGCCAATGCAACGCGTCGCGTCGTGTCACGTCGTCAAGAATCCGTGATCGAACGAGTCCTTGTAAATACCGTGCATTTAATTTTAGTTTAATACTCGTACTCTTGTCCTCTGCAAAAATCTATTCTTGTGCATTTTCCAGCTTGTGTTTGGCATTGCGATAGCAGATAATTAGCATTCACCTCGGATTAAAGACACGAGATCGCTGGAATAACGGTAGCTGAGCAGTTTCGCTTCTCGCTATACATACGTGTGTTAATACCGCGTTATTAATGTCACGCCAACTTATAAATATGCACGTAGTTTCCTTTTCACTTCGTTCAAGTCCTTCCTAGATATTTGCATCAAGCATCCATTTTATCACGTTGATTTAACGTCGACTATCATATCCCAAAATTCGTTTTTACTTGTGTTATTCTTGGCCCTCTATCGGCCGAGATAATATTTCTCTTGACTGTAAGAACGTAAACTCATGCAACGTAAAATCAACCGTAATTCAACAGTTTCAACAGTTTTATTACAACGAATACATATTCTAACTTTGAAGTAACAACGGCTTACGTTTTCCAAATGATGAGACATTGTACAACAGGACGTATACGCCATCTTGTGGGAAAAAGTTCAATTACTTAATAAAATGTCGATATATTAGTATGTGACTTGAAAGTTACACGCGGGGCCATAGAGGGTTAACTAACCTAACCTTACCATCGAACCTTACGTCTCGTAACATAATTCAGTTTCTAACTAGATTTATTCTATATACGTGCAAACACTAAGATTATGCAAACTACATTAGCTAGACCGTAAACGAATTAGGAATTTCTGTGATCGTCGAGTTCGTTAAACGCTTCGCTTCTACAAATATTCTTCAGAATAGGAATAAGTCTCGACGTACAATAGTGGGATAATTCGATAACGGAAGAGCGGAAGATCAAAACGATCGATCAAACGAGGAATGCATTCACATTTTACACATGTAGAAAGGCCGAAACATTTGCTTTCCGAAACAAGACCGCTTCAGCTTTCCACTTTTCCACTTTTTTCCACTTTTCCTTCGAGATCAACGCGAATCGGGCGTCGCGTCAACGAAGACATCGTTTCTTTAATGTTGTTACCGTCGGCTGCGTCACGTAAATACGCGCGTTTAATTGCCCAGGTCGACTATATAGTTACGTAGCACGTACGGTCGACTATACAGCTAAGCTGCTTACACGATTAGAGGTTGTAGTTCTGAAACCTTTCGAATGCGATCTCGTTGCGTCAGGCGACTTTTTGATTCATTCGCAGGTTCATGTGCATCCACGCATACACGCATACACGTATATATGTGAACGAGCTACCAACGCTACGTCTATGCTTCCCGGCGGATCTAATTGTTTTCTATTTCGCAAGAGTATTTTGTTAGTCGTGTTAGCCTAGTTTTTCGTCTTTCGTATATTTCGCGTATCGAAATATCAAGTCCGCCCCTTTGATTGCACGTCAATTGTTGTTCCATCTATACGCAAACAATACGAATACTATCCTATATAGTGCGTGCACTGTGTCACGTGCGTCAATCGTTAGACGGGCGCGCATTTTAAATTTTCCTATCGAGTCGACGCGCCGATCTATTTAAAATTTTCTCAGTCAAAATCAGTTATATTCGCGTCTCGTGCCGTACGTGTGAATGCACGCACTCACGCACAGGGGTGAGTATAAAGTTCTCTCTATGTGTTTATTCTGGCATTAGTGCCAGAAAATACGAGTTTGGCGACATTGCGTACGTAACGTGGTAGCTATATATTTAATTCTTGGTAAACGAACTTACACCAACGAACATCGTTGACCGATTTCCGTATTTTCCATTCGCCACGAATTATTATCGATCTTTCATCGTCGTTTAATTTCTAATTTCAAGTTTAACCTTTGGCCGATAATTTAGCATTCTCTTAATCAGAATAAAAAAATATATTTATATAAACTTGCCTGTCAGAGGATGAACATCTTTTTCAACGATAATGTTGATACGGTAATCGTTAATCGGTAATCGTTAATTATTGATAATTAAGACAAGATTTGGCTGTTGCATCGAACGCGAAACCGCGTCCTTTTGATTCAACAATCGAATTTTACCTCGCTCGTACGCGAGGATAAATTTTCGAGAATAAGACGTATCCAAATCTCTTTTACGTCGTCTGGCACAAGTCCCACGCTCAACGTATCGTTATAAATATCGTTTATGCTAACTGCTGTTCTCGCTGCGACTCGTTAGACTGACCAAGAGGTATGTACGTGCATAGTGCAATGTATGTATAATTCAGGATCGTTGAATCTTTCTACTTCGTTTACGAGCGAAGTCGTACGGACACGTTCGATCGTTTCTCAGTTGAAAATTGGAGGTTTGTCAAGAAGACTTCGCCGCGAAGGCGAATCGTCTCGTGGTCTAAAAAAGGATTAGACGAGTATTTCAATTTGTTCTCGTATAGAAGGATGTTCGAAATATTTTTCAATTACGTAGGATGCCCCGACGACAATTGACGAAGATTTACAAGCGGACTTGAATAGTTTGTTTACAACCTATTGTTTACAAATTTATTGACAATAACACTGTTCGACGTTGTGTCGTGAAAATTATGTAACGTTGTCGTGAAAAATATCAACGCGCGAGATAATATTACCCCATGCTCCCTTTCTCGGACTTCTGTTTCGTTAATTAACACTTAACCGACATGTAAATTTACGTTTTTCCACTCTGACTTCCTAAGACGTAGATTTACGTTTTCGCTTGAATTTTTATCACGCTGCGTTAGTTTTTCATTTTTATGCGCGTTGGGTTCTTTTCTCGTTGTCATTAGTTGTAGCGCTATCTGTCTGTCGAACCTACTGCGCAGTTTTCCTTTTTAGGTAGTATTTTTTTAGTAATTTTGTTACCACGAAAATGATGGCAGAAAGAAGAAAGAAAAAAAGAAGCGAAAGAAGCGAAACAAGATATATATGTCAATTCTGTTCAGGTTAGGTCACGTTCCACTTCACAAGAGTGAATGTTTTGCAAAATGTCACGCTACTGCGCAGTTTTGCTTTTTAGGTAGTATTTTTTTTTAGTAATTTCGTAACCGTGAATATAGTGGCAGAAAGAAAAAAGAAAAGAAGAAAAAAAGAAGCGAAACAAGATATACATGTCAATTCTGTCAGGTTCAGGTTAGGTCACGTTCCACTTCACAAGGGTGAATGTTTTACAAAATATCACACTCGTAAGAAATACTAGACGTGTAAATAAATAGCTTTGTAAAATTTTATCAAAAACAGTGTTGATTTAATAAAACTGCAACGCTTTACATATATGTTTATCTAATTCTCTTAAAAAAAGAAACAACCCGTCCGTTAAGCGTTAAAGAAGAAATTTCCTCGTTATGATTTCAGATCGTACACGTACTCCAGATCCTTCATCGAAAATATTTAATTAGCGAAAAACTGGCCGCGAAGAACCAAAGGTTCCTTTAAAAAAAAAGTTCACTGTTATTCGGATTCCTATTTTCCATTTATATTCGCAATCAGGTGCGATTCTCTATTTTTCGTTTCGCTCGTGTTCGACCAATTCGTTATCGCTATCACGAGGAATCACGATACGTCGCTAAATGCGGAGAAGAAATACCATTTGCTTAATCTTATCGCGCGGCGGTTTTTTCAGAGAAAATATTTATACTGTTTTTTTCTATACTATGCGCGATCTGGTGTATTCGTAGGGCGATAACGAGGCATCGTTGAGCACGTGTATGTAAGACTCCTTTCAGACAGCAAATGTATACTTGTATCACCGATATGAGATAGACGTATCGTATTGGAAATAAAACATAAACAAATCTATTATATGATGGTTCTATCTCGTTCGGTTGTACGTCTCGTTTCCCACGAATCAGATCTAAAAATCGTCGAAATTGGAGACGACTTTTCTATAATTACGAATGTGTATGTAATACGCACGCTGTGATTCAATCATCACGATGAAAACAAACTTTCAGAGAAACGGGGATGAGAGAGAGAGAGAGAGAGAGAGAGAGAGAGAGAGGGGAAGAGACCGAATTGGAAGAGACTAAAGACCGAATATAACATTTTCAGGTCTTTATTAGCTTCTGAGATATAAATAAGAAACATTGAGTTATACATGGACCGTTTATTTTGAAAGTGGTGCAAGTCCGTTTTCTGTTGTTTCGAGAAAATTCAAAGGTCAGCATATTAGTCGATTCAAAAATATAAATTAATTATGTCAAGTCTGGCAATGTTTCCACTAATTTATCAATATTGTAATTTGATTATATAAATTTCTTTTAGGCGAATTCAACTAAAATAATATATATATATATATATATATTTACGGACTGTAAATGGACTTGCACCATTTTCATAATTAGTCAATTGTAAAGATCGTTTAATTTCAATTATGAAAAATTAAATATATCGCTTATTATGTATACAGACGTTACTAACACATACAGCCGGCTCTATTAGTCAGCGTCGTGTACAATCGTTGTTCCTGCGGTAGCCCCGTCGTCAACTGTCGAGTATCCAACGATGACGACGTAACGATACTGTTCTCAACTATCTATAGGGTGTCCCACTTAAAATCCGATATCCACGACATTCCACCGACACCGACATTTTGCTGGTAATTGATGGCCAGATTGAAACAAATAACTCAACCCAATCCCAATAGAATAATCATTACGATCGGTTGGAATCACGGTATACCACGTCCTCGATGTCGGAACATCTTATAGATATTGACGAAAGAGCGAAGACAGTATTGCATCAGTAACGTCTATACAAGTATAACTAAGTGTCTCCAACAAACTAACAAAAATCGAAAGCTAAAATTTTACATTCGCCTTACTTTCAGTTCTCCTCCTCTTCCCTTCGCTGCCTTCACGCGCAATTTCATTTCATCTTGACAATCACATCATATTGCAGTCTTAACATCATTAAAATGTTGCGAAATTAAACCCTTTTCACGTGTTAAACGCTTCTTTTAGAAGTACGACTAGATGTACGTATTACCCATAATCCACCATTTTGCGAACACGAGCAAATCTTTCGTTTGAAAAAAAAAAAAAAGAAAAAAAAAATACGGAACATCAAGCGTTTCGCGCGAAATTTATCAGTGATAAAAATTGAATATCATGCGGAAACTCTTCGACAAGGAGAAACATTTGCGCATCCTATTGTTTGACCCTGAATCGTGGATCCACGTGCTGCGTGAAATCGTGCCTTCACGCACAACGCTCGGCGATCGACGCTCGTACGTCGTTCTCGTTTCTTTTACCTTTACTCATTGGTCGATCGGGTCGTAAAGAGATCCATTCCACGGCCGTGTCTTTTCAAAAAATACCTTCCGTCGCAAATTCTCACAACGGAAAGTTACAACAATTGATTTGAACAAGCTAGCTTCAAACAAGTAGCGTGATTTGTATGATTCGTATTCGTCAGCAATCTTCTGTTTTTTTTTTTTTTTTTTAACAAAACCTCAAAGTCTAAGGATCATTGTCAAGTGAAATATTCGAACGTCGAATCGCTGCACCTCGTTATCGTATGTTTGTCCAGTTGCAAATATCATTCCAAATAAGATGTAAAAATTTTAGATTCTAACGTGTGAAAATTCTGAAAGGAAGAAAAAAGAAAAAATAACAAACGATTTTTTTCGTAACGGAGCAAAATTATATAACGCATTATGCGCATCCTGTGTGTCACAGCATACATAGCGTGATCGTTCTGCTTTAACTTCATCATACGGGATACGCAACGCAATACACGCGTCGCTCTCTCTTTCACTCGATCTGTTTTTTTCATCTCGCAGCTAGATAGCTTTTATCAGTCGTCATTCGAACGACTTTGTCGATACCGATCCGGCGATTCAACTCGCCAACTTCAGAAATCACAAGTACCGCCGAAATTTTCTCTCATTTTCGCGAATGCTGACGTTTGTTAATTAATTCGCGAAACAACAAGAGCAGCAAGAGATCGAGTAAAACTGATAACTCGTGTTTGGATGAGTCACTGGATAGCCGAAGAACGACTCGGTAACTCGTTGAAATTAATGAATTCTTCTTCCACGCGTTCATCGTTTCGAAACCTGACATAATCAGCCAGATATAAATTTTTACAAGCGCATACTCTTGGCTATCTTTGTTCCACAAACGTCGTTCGACAATCGAGTTTTCTACCGTTGCATCGTAAATAAACAAACGTACATTCCAAATCGATTCGCACGATCGATTTTACTGAAAACAGCGGACGTCACGTGATACAACTGAGACAATTCGGGACACAGTGTGATAGAAGCAAGGTCACGAATGTAAGTCAAAAATTCAATACAATTCATTAATTTATTATTTATTTAAGGAAGGCTTTATCCGTGTCAATTATATACATTATTTACATATTGTACATTATTTACTGTACAATTCACCATTCCAAGTGAAATCACTCTGAAACAAAATTTACGTTAACAGTTAGGGCGAATATCGGTAACATTTAGTTTAAAACAACAAAAATAATCAAGTGTTGGCGAAATATTTTCAAACACACGCGCGCGCGCGCGCGCGCGCACACACACACACACACACACACACACACACACACATACCCATACACACATGTATGCCAGTTACTCACATAATATATCACCGTGCAATATAACCATTTAACTCGCAACTCTCAAAATTCTTTCGTTACTTTCGATGATTCATCGTCGTAGAACATCAAAGTAACTTAGGGAGGGATACGTGTCAAAAGTAAAAGAAAATTACGTAAATCGATAGCACGATGGTAGGCATTGTACATAGTTGGGTGCTGCCGGATCACCGGCCACAACCGAGCAACTCCTGCCACGTGCAGAAACCGGTTTATGCTGTTATTTTGTGCGACTGAACACTGCCCTTTAAATTTTCTGTTTAGAGAAGAAATCTGTCGAAATCTCGCCATGTCCCGTTCCTACGTAACGTCGACGATCGGATCGTCGTTTCGATCAATGATTAAATTCTCATTATTCCCGCTTCCAGCGACTTTTTGCAAAATTCCGTCAAAGCGTTTGAAATTCGAATTTCCTACTCGTTCGTGCGAAAACGAACTCTACACGGACGAAAATCAAGTTTATCTTTTCGATTTGCGAACTCGATCTGTTACGTGGGTAACTGATGCAACGACGACGATGATGACCACGATTCACGCAGCGGAAAAGTCATTACACCTAAATAATCGAAATGTAAAATTACAATGCGTAAAGTAATGTTTCTGTTGGTTAATGATTGGCCAGCCCGTACTTCTGTTTGTCAAACTTTCGGCTAAACTAAAATAAGATTCGTGTGTGTGTGTGTGTGTGTGTGTGTGTGTGTGTGAGACAGAGGTTGAAACGACCAGGTAAACAGTGGACCATATAACCTTATGTAATAATAATACGGCTAATAAACTTACGACGCAATACCGTGCCGATTATACGGGCAACAAGTTCACGCAGTGTCGGCCGATTGAAAACAAACCTGGATAGTCGACACGAGTCAGCACGTAGATAGTAAAAATTCTAAACGATTGCACACGTGTGTGCGTGTGCGTGCGTGCGTGCGTGCGTTGTGTGTGTGTTACGTGCCGTTTCGACTACCAAAGAACCTGTGAGCAACGTTTCTCTCTGTCCCTTTTCACGTCTCTCCTTCGCGCTCTGTCCTCTCTGTCTTTTCTTCTCGTATTTTCATCCCACCATGCACACTCTCGCGCACTCGAAACGATTGAATTCGTATTCCGTCGTATTCCGTCTCGGTTCCGTCTCACGATTCTTTTTCTATCGTCGCGTGATGTTATACGTGGCCATTGTGCGCGCGCACCTCATCCTAAAACAACGCACGCCGCGACCGCCCGCCAATATTTCCCGCACCCTCGCGTTATCTGGCTCCGATCCCTTCTAACGTCGATATAAATGATGCAACATTGTAAACATCACGTAGAATACAATCTGACCATTCAGTAGATAAACGCGTCTTGCGTCCCGTGCTTTTCGTAAAAACGTCCATGATAAATATTACGTACGGAATACGGCGTTAGTACGGGCAGGTCGATTCCAAACATACGAGAGCGATCAGTGACTCTCATGCGCTCGTAAGTCGCTATTTGCCATTGAAGGAAATCGGCGAGAAACGACCGCGTTGAACGAGTGAGATATAGACAACGAAGGGAATACATTGAATTTTTGCTGTAAATCGAGTCGATCGTCGTCCGTAATTCTTTTTACGTTCCGATCTCTCCAACCTTCCAGCTTGTCACTGACAAGTGAAATTCTAGCTCTCCGAGTTTTTTTGTTTTCTTTCTTTTTTTCTTGTCGAAAGTCGATTCAAAAAACCATTCGTTGAAAAAGGGACGAAATATCTTCTACCGAAGATAGAGCTTGTAAAGTCGTGGAAAGCTTGCGTCATCCAATTCGTTCGAGGTAATTACGCGCGACGGAGCGTTCGAAGCGTTCGAGAGCCTCTGCCTGGCTAGAAGCTACGTGACGCGGCGCTGTTTCAGAGGGCGTCGTCAAAGTCGCCCGATCCTACGTAGAAGCAATGGCGCGGTAGGCGAGAGGGTAATGGGAGCTGTGCGAACCCGTGGTGGGGACGGAGAACTCGTCGATGTCGGGACGACAACAGTAAGGTCGGCGAGAGGAGGGGTCGGCTGTTACGCTGTTAGTAAGCGGAGCGGCCATCTTGCGAACTTCAGTCGGAAACCAACTGCCGAGCAGTGAGGGAAGGTGAGCGAATAAGAGACTCGATGTGTTAGCTGAAGGATTTTTTAATGCGCTTCCGAGCCGGGCTACCGCTACGTGCGAAAGGCTGTGCGATACCGACAACGGAGCAGCGACCATCCGTGGATTTTCGCGTACGGAGTAACTCGAGTTTCTTCTTCGGCAAGAAGTCTCGGGCGGCGAGGAGCGAAGAAATCGGGGCAACGAAGGAAGTAGCCCGAGTTTCGACGCTGGGAAAAACGTCGGGAAGGGATCGAAGATCAGCGCAAGAACTTCGATTTCTGCGAGGAAGGCTCTCGTCCGCTCGTACCGTCTTATCGGTTCGAAGGCAGAAGTAGGCAGGCAAGACCAAAAAATATCATCCGTTCGTTCGTTGATAGTTGTTCGTTGGGAACAGCGAGTAGAGGAGAAAAGCAGCAACCAGGAAGAGAGAGAGAGAGAGAGAGAGAGAGAGAGAGAGAGCGCAGAAAAGTGGAAAAAGTGAAGGAGAATAACGAGCGGAAGGAATAACAACAAGACAGAGAGGAAATGAAAAATGCGCAGTGTTTAAGTCTGTGATAGTATTTATTCAAACGATTCAGCTGCGACGCGTATCATCTCTATACCACAGTAGTAGCATCGTTTGTCCTATAAATCGCAAGAGCTAGAGAAACAGAGGAATAAGTAGCCTTTATATATTTATTTATATCTGTGATACCGACGCTGATATACATCGAATTATCCACCGAGATAGAAACATCGAGAGAACGCAACCGAGAGACAGAGAGAGAGAGAGAGAGAGAGAGAGAAAAAGAGAGAGAAAAAGCAGAAAAAAAAAAAAGAAGGGAGA
>WIUT01003641.1:0-19241 GCA_010645135.1 Tetragonula clypearis
AAAAAAAAAAAAAAAGAAAAAAGAGAAAAAAAAAAAAGGAGGAGAAGGAAGGGAGGAAGGGAGGAAAGAAAGGAGAAGAGGAAGGGAAGAGAGAGAGAGAGAGAGAGAGAGAGAGAGAGAGACAGGTTGTTAAAAAAGGCTGATTCGAATCGGTGATCGGGCAACATTGAAGGAAGTATCGAGCGCTATTCTCCCTGTGGAATCGTTCTGGATTTTTCTGAAAGTGGAAACCTCGCCCTGAGCGAGCAATGTGCTCGAGACTGCACCACGCTGGTAACAGCAAGAAAAAGCGGCCTGGCAAATGCAAGCCGTAAGTAGTAGGAACCTGTTGCTTCGGATTTACGATGAAAAGAGAACCAACCGAGAGAAAGACGGGGGGGTTCAACCGAGAGACTCAAAGATTTGGCAGCAGAAAAACGAAAAGAAAACTAGACAAGCGAGAAACTGCATGAACAATGGATATGATGATAGACGATTCAGACAAAATAAAAGAAACACATGAAGATTAATGGAAGAAGAAGTGAAAACACACGAGAGCGAGCGAGAGAGAGAGAGAGAGAGCTAACGTAGAAATGGAAATGGTTAAATAAGAAAGGCGAAGCGAAATGAAGATGGAGTGTGCATGGATCGTTAAAAAGGAAAAAAAAAGGCAGAACTATGCCTGGTTTCAATGCAAATTCATGTATACGTAGTGGTGATCGTATTCGTGATCGTACTGATATTTGTACGTCGTATCTTTTATTATCGCCACGAATTTTCCATATTTTTGAAAAGAAACAGGTTCTGTTGGTTGTAAAACGTTGATGAAAAAGAAGAGATTGAAACATCTGTTCGTGCAACTGGCTTGGACAATTTTTTAGATAGATTTGCGAGTAGAATACTTGTTTTCGTCTGCTATATATTAAAATTATATCAGGTTGCGTATTCTGATTTTTATTACTTGAAATTGCACGGATAGAATTAGTGTGATTGCCATGAAATTGATCAGGGAGAATAAACTTTCTGATATCGATAAACGTTGAATCGATTCGAAATACTGTCACGTAAGAATCTAAAACATGTGGCCAGAACCTATAATTAGGAAATTAATTTTTATCGCAAGAGTGATGGTTTTGCAGATATTCGATTTTAAATTACGAGAATAAAACAAGATTTCTTTTTGTATTGTGATCTTGCATATCGCTTATAATAGTCCATTGCCATTTATCATTTTTATGGTGTCCACGTGTATCTTGTTATCCGGTTTAAAATCCGTGTAATCTTAGATTAAAGTAGGGCAAGCAAAAACCAGTAATTCTTTCTAAGATGGTATCGGAGCCGTTAAGATTATAAATATGTCCATTTATCAATACAATATATCAGTACAAGTTTTCTATATAATTACGCGCAAGTTTTCTAATGGCAGAATGTTAATTAGGTGAGCTAAGTCGGACCGGTTGTCTTGAAACGAAATGTACAATATAACCGAACTGTGGCACTAACCGTAAAGAATAAGGAGAGTGCTTTTTACGACGGTGGAACGACGTTGAAAGAATTTCTCATATTCTGAAAAAGAAACTGGTCGAACAAAAGGGGTAGAGAGGTGAGCAGAAGGGGCTTCTGGCTATTTGTGCACTTTGCTCTCTCTCTCTCTCTCTCTCTCTCTCTCTCTCTCCCTATAGGCAGAAAGAAGACTCTGTCGCCAAGAAAATATTTTACAGATCAAAAAATTTGCAACGAGTTTGTTTCAAAGAAATTCGTCGCGTCATATGCGAAAATAAATTTGATTAAAAGATTACACCACTGAATTAAAAGATTATATCACTGACTGTCTGTGACTTATCTGTGCAATGCAAATGCAAAATCTAGTACTCCAGAATTATTATATTAAGTTTAGAACATACAATGTATTTTGATTTTCTCCCACTTCTACTTTTGTTGTTATATGTTTATTTTCTTTTAGAATTACGCGTAACGTCATCACGTTTGAGAGTAAGATTCGAATATTTTAACGTTTTATAATTTCCATTTTGAATCGAAAAAAAGGCAGAAAAGAATGGAAAATTCTTAATGTGAAAATATATTAAACATAAAAAAGAAAGATTAACGCAATTATGTAAGAGGATTGTAATGTTATTTTTTTTTTATGTAAAAGTGTTATATCTTTTTTTTTCATTAATGAAAATAAATTATAGGTCACAAAAATAAGATCATAAGTAGATTCGCCCGTGCGTTATTACGAACAGTTTATGTCTACTACTTTGACAGACTATAATTTCAAAGAACACGCTATTTTTTAAGCTATTTTGAAACGTTGTTTTACTACTCTGCATATAAAATCTTTTGGTAGTAATTAATAGCTAGTCTCTTTATCCGTAAAAGATTGTAATAGCCGATAGCTTGTAACAGCTTTATCCGTAAAAGATTGTAATAGCTTTTTAAAATGCCAACGATTCATTCACATGATACTTGAAATTTCACATTATCGCTTTTTTGCGCGTAACAGACTTATACTGATTGGCTTCTTACCCATCTATTTACCAGGTGCACGCATATATATATATATATATATATATATGTATTTTTTTTTTTTTTGCTTGTTTATCAAGATGAATTCACCGATTACATTTTAAAGGCTTTGGGTCTTCTTTCTTCTTCGTGTTACGTATTCATATTCTTAAAAAGAATCTGATCAATCCTCATTGAAGAAAATTAAAAAATCATCGTGTATCTGTATCTAGAATTCAGCTTATTTTCGCCCAGAATTTCCGAACTAGGCGGATATATTATCGTTTTCGATGTTATTCACATTTCTCTTCTTTTACCTTTTATCGTTGTCCTAGATCGTTTTATATTTTTGCTATACTTAATAAATATAATAAACAGTCAGTACTATGAGAAATCGGTAGAAATTGTTAACATTAAAGTTAAAGAAGAAAAGTTCATGAAATTTTTTGAATTAAATTTTTATATCGTTAAAAAAAAGAAAAAAATTAATACGTCAATTTAAAAACAAAAAAAATTGGAATTATGTTTCGAAGATGAGAACTTGAGAGTAACAGCAGATCCACGAAGGATTTCTCGAACAGATGGAATCTCCTTTTTTATTCTTTTATTAGACCGAGATTCGAGCGTGTCTCCCTTTTGCGGTTCTTCTTCCAAAAAAGTTGAACGAGACGGTCGAAAAATGTTCCCATATTGCTGAAAAGAAACTGGATACACAATAGCATGGAAGGAAGACGAAGAATGAGTGTGACTGGTGTGCACCTTGCTTTTCTGCGTCGTTCATAACACGCGTCTTTCTTCTCAAGGAAGCCTAAAGGTTGCTTCACACGAAAAAAAGCGAGAGTGCCACAGAATATTTTTCTGGCCTCGTCCCTTCCTACTCTCTTTCTCGTTATTCTAGCGCCTCTCGATTTCACTTTCACGCTTGATTTACCTGGCGAGATCCCACCTTTCCAATTAAAAACATTCGACTTTCCACGCCACGTGACTGATCCACCGAAAAGACTCAGGCCAAGTTTCTGCCCATTCGATAGAGAACTAACCTGTTGACGAGAAATTTGACGGTTTATCGGCCCGTTTAATCGCGCGTTGAGCTTAGAAGGAGACAGTGATTGCAAATTTTATTGTTTTAGAAAGTGGCGCAGATCTTGATGAAAGCAATCATGTTTCTTCAACCACTCTTGTAATGACTATAATAATCATGATTGCAAACTAGTTTCGAATTTTGATTTGAAATGAAATCGTGCTCGATTGTAGAAATATTTTTCTCATCATATCGCGTTTTTTCTACTTTAAATGTTTCTTCTCTTTCCTTATATATTTATAATTACACAGAGAATCTTTTCATATGTATGTCGGTAAATATTTTTTTTTGTCGGTAAACATTGTCTATCGAGATATAATTGGTACATCATTTCAACTCATAATTATTGGTCACGATTATGAGTGCATAGGTTTAACTTAGGATTTAATAAAACGAACAATGCTGATTACCGTAGTAAGTATTCATTTACGCTCATAATATTGTTCAATATTTATATCCTTTATATATTATAATATAAAATTTCTCGACCGAATAATAATAAGTAGATTACTGATTTTTATGCAAATTCACATTTTTGAGGATATAATTAAAAGAAATAAAATCTCGGGAAAAAATTGTTTTACATTTCGTATTCCCTTTCCATATCTTGAAATTTCCTATTTAAAATATTTTTTTACGACGTGGAAGTTTAGTTTATGAGCTTAGTCGATAAGGAATGAAAAACGGGAGTGACGAAAAAGGAAAAGTAAAGGCATCTGTTTCGTTCTCGGACTTACTAGTGGACTCGTCAGTAAGACTCCTAGCTGGCTCCTGCCTTGGATACCGAGATAAAAGGGGTTAAGTCATAGATATTATTTAATTATTTAATGCGATTGGTGGCAGAACGATTGCTGAATATTGAGCATAGAGAAATGTCTGTATACAATGATTATCAATAAAATTACGTTTCAATTATTTTCTTTGAACACAATAATCGCCATCTATGATTATAGTATTCTAACAGATCTGCTTCGAATTTATTCTAAATTTATTTTCAACTTGATTCACAAAGCATTGCGGTACACTAACGATCTAAGACCATTATTTTTTAATAAATACGTATTTTGTACAGCACCGCATAAAGTCAAATCGAATAATAAGTAAATTCGTGAGAGCTCTTTAATAAGTAACTAGATATTGAATAAAACATATCGAAATTGAAGGTTGTTATTGCTATTACGATCGCTACAAAAATACTGTTTTACAGTATTATATCTTTAATAATAGAGTTTCGATGGGAGTAGAGAGAGGGAGAGAGAGACGTTTAGCGGCGATCGAAGCGAGACTCTCGAAGAAAGGTGTGTCGGTGGAGCGTGCAGGCGTTGCATTACTAAAACATTATACTTGGAACACGAACCTTGTTGAGAAAGGTAGGAATAGTGATTAGCGCGGAGTATATAAGTATTCTGCGTGCATCGAACAGCTATTTCGAATGAGATATTGTGTTGTGTTCCGCTGCGTGACCGGAATAATGAATTCATCGTTAATGACTTGTTATTTTCTTTTTCTACTTCTTTTTTTTTTTTCTCTTTTTCCACTTTACTTTCCCCTCTACTGTCTGTACGATCAATTAATCGTTAACGATGAAAGGAAAACTGGTACGCTGACTGTGATTTAAAAAACGAAAACAAACGTGAAAGTTGCCTGGGTCTGAGTGGTAACTGTGACGCGCAAAGTAGGCCGTCAAAAGAAAAATCGCGATCGAATTGCTTTGCTCCGATTGAAACTATTTGGCTATTGCATGTGAAATGGTCGATTTTACAAACGCATGTCCTTTCGAAGCTTAGTCGTTAAATGTGGCGTTTGTAATTTCAAGTCCGAAGTTAGCCGAAATTATTAACGATGCGATTGAAATCATCGATTTTTAGTTGCAATAAATTAAATTAATCGATAAATTAATAATTAATGAATATAATTGAATTTATTTTCGAGTGTTTCACGTTCGAATTTCTCATCAATCGTTTCGATTCAGAAACATGCACGACAGTCGTTTGTTTGAAAGTCACATACTCCGATATAGTTAGGCTTGCAGTAGTACTTTCTGCTTGGCTGAACTTGTTAGTTGCATTAAGTAACGCTTCTTTCTCTATCTCCTCAACAATGTTATAGACTTCCGGTGTAATTTATCTCGGCATAAAGCTTGATCGTTGCTTGAGTAACTTTACCTTATTATGGTTATTCAGGTCGCTAATCACGTTTGAAGTTTTTACCTTCGTAATGAATCGGTCGAGGCAACTGTTGTTGCCGGGTATTGTTAACTAAATGACACAGAAAGTATTGCTTTTCATTATCGCTTGACGTTCCTTTTGAAGCTTCTCTCTATGAATATTTCTTGCGTGTAATTTGTTTTCGTTTGGAAAATTTTCTATAGTCAATCATTTGCCAATTAATTTTACTGGTATATAAATAGTCTACGAAAATGGTCGCTGTCATTCGACGATGAACAATAGTAATAGTTAGATATTTGGCATTGTTATTACTACGAGTGTCGTCGTAATTAAGTGAAAGAAAATTAAACAAAAAAGAAAATAAATTTTTATATAAATGTAAGATAATTCCTATGAAATTTTATCCGTGAATTATTTTTTAATTATTTGTACTATAAAAATGAAATACAAAATTTCCTATATCTTAATTAGCTTCATCCTTTTATTTATTTTTAAGTTATTTTCTTGAAAAATTATTATTGCTTTTATCCTTGGACAAGCACGAAATATTATTTGCATAGGCGCATTTATTGAAACGATAAATCTGTTATTACGGTGTTTATGGTACAATAGAGAGATATATGTGCGTACCTTATTATGGAATTCATTAAGCACAGGTTAAGTTGGACGGAAATGGACTGTGAAGATGTGCAACGTTGTTAAACGAGCAATCGATAAGATATTCTACACGCGAACCGCCTTCCGTGCCTACTTGCGGCCACGATTCGTCCTTTTCACTAATCATTGCTTTTTTAGAGACATTCATACGTATATAAATTGTTATAAAATCAAATTACTGGACATTCGCTTTGTTCACATTATTTTATCTGAACAATCTGTCACTGTATTATTTATTCTTTTCTATTCTTATTGTTTAATTCTTTGCGCAGGGAAATTTTTTTTTACACAGTAATATACATTCATTTTTTTGTAAGCACAATGCGCGCATGCTTGAACAATATCGCGTACATCACTTCAAGGAGAGCTTTGGAAAAGAAGCCAAGTCATTTATGGTATATGACTATGTTGTGAACATTTGCAGAAAGATTTCGACCACTCGTGCTGAATTTTTTATTCGTTTCACATTAGGATATTTACGAATAATGTATGATTGCTTATTGAAATATTCAAACATTTGTAAAAACTTTTCATCAATATATATTGTGTGTGCTATATAAAACATTCTGAAGTTTTATTAATATTGTAACAAAAGTTAATTATTATGATTATATTAGTTAAATTCAAAACAATTGTGTTGAAATTACAAGATATTTCACATACATCACAAAATTATTCCAACTACAATATATTTTATCAACAAGCAATCTTTAATATTTACTGAACATACTAATTTTTTTCAATAAATATCCTTATGTACATTTTCAAATTAGGATTATTAATAGTTACAGTCACATGTTTTATTATGACGTTAATGAAATTTTAAAATGTACAATTATAAAAATTTAGAAATGTATAATATTTATATATTAAATATTTATATATAAAATATATAATAAAATATATAATAAATAGTAGTAGTAACTATAACTATCTCTGTTGTTCTTGAACATATTAAAAAATTTTATTAACGGAAGTTATTCAGCACAGAGGGAGCCATAATGATTTTTTTTTTGTAGATGGGGGGATTTTGGAAATATTAACTATATTTTTTTAAATGGAATCATATATTTTTTAGTTCATTATTAAATACAACTCAACATTTTCTATATATATAATGTAATTTCTCGTAATACAATTTATATGTATTCTGATGTATATATATCGAAAAATTATTAATTTAAAAGATACTCTTTAATATATATAGTAGATATTTTAGGAGATATATATTCAATAGATATTTTTATACAGTCTCATTTTAATTTCTCCATTTTGCAGTTATTTTAAAAAAATGTTTGGAATAAGATTTGTTTCGATAGAAACATTTTATAATCATCAGATTTGTCTAGCTAGACTCGCTTCCGAGATCTCAAGGTCTCACTTTAAATAGAATCATATTCTTTTCTATGCCTTGACCAATATAGAGTGAAAAGTATATAACTGAACACGTAACAATGAATAATTGTCGATGCTTTAAACTGTAAAATAAAATAAGGCGATAATCCACTTGATTTCATTTTAAAGATGGAAACTTTTACTTTCACAATCTTAAATTCGTTTTTTTCAAAGATGATTTTACATCATGTAACGGTTAGGAAAGTAAAGATACTTATTTCTCAGAAAAATTGTAAAAATTCAAATAGTTTATGAAAACAATAAAAAATTTTTTAATTATCATGGTCATGAAAATTGAAATCTCCCTTTAGCATTTTATTAAACACGAAACATTAGAATTAGATAACGAAATGTTAGGATTTCCTAAATGTTGAATGTTCAAAATTTAATAAAGTAACCAAAAAAAAAAAAAATCGTAGAGTAAGTTTTAGGCAGTCGTTGTGGAAGAAAAACTTCAATCTTCAAGACCATAATGAATTTAATCGTAAATAAAATTTTCTTTGTTTTTACATCTGTGAATTTTTAAAAATTTTTTTACAGAAAAAAACACTTTTACATTTGCTACATGTTGCAAATATTTTGGGGAAAAAACGAATACAGGGTAGTCAAAATAGAAGTTTTGCGCTTTAAAATAAAACAGTTTTTGTTTACGAAGAACAGTCTAAAGTATCAATAATCCTTCATTTAAATTAATTGCGACGCAAAACTGACTCCACGGAAATACTTCGTACTTATCAGATGAAAGTTTTTTGGGACAGTCAAAACATCTTACAAAATACTACATATTTTGCTCTTTTTCTATTCTATAAAATGCTCAAATACTCAATAAAATATTTATATTAATGTTTATATTAAAATAAGATTAAAAATTCTGCTGAGTTTTGCTCATCGCTGTAGCTCCATATTCTCTATAAAAAAAAATATGGATAAAGTTCCGAAAGACCACGCTAGTGGATCGACATAAAATTTTGAGCTAATAAAGAACGTAAAATTTTAACTTCAAATATTTAGTAAATTTCGAGACATTAATAAAAAAATTTTTAGTACAATACATTGAATTCTGAACATATCGATATTACTAATACAACATTCTTCGCAATCGTTGATGGTTGTCGAGTAACTGTCAACGCCATAGTGATGTCAATTTCATCATTCGTTTAGTCGAATCTATAGATAAAGAAAACATTCACAGGCAATGCATATATGATATATGCGGCTATTCTTGTCCATATAACGATAAATAATTACAGTTAAACGAAATAGTTCCTCTAGTTCCAGCTTTTAATATTAGTTTTTTGAAGAGCTTTGCAATTGACGGTAATAGTTCGTAGAACGTATTGGATGGCCAATTCCGTGCAAATCATCGGAAAGACAAACCTGAAAAGGTCAGAGAAAATTATTTTTGAATGTCCATCGGCCATTGCAATGCACGTACTTATTATTAATTAAATAAAAAACTTTTAAGGACATTAATTGATAAGTATATGCATACTTTTCCCTAACATATATGCATACTCCATATAGTGCATAGTCCTCTCATTTGACTTATGGAGCGACGAATGGCGAATAATTATGCAAAATGCAATGTCAAAAGAAACGAGATTAGTGCTGTTAAAAATATCAAAAAGTACAACAGGATTTATTCAACCATAAGACTTCTTTGGCTTCCGTATTTAGAAAAATTTTGCAAGGCAAATTTCGGATTTAACAATCAATTTGAACATCAACTTTAATTTACATATCCGAAGTAATAGTACAATATTATAAAATTACAGTCACTAATTCACAACCAGTTATCCTCTTCTATAAAAAATTGTTTAAATACGTGTTTAAATGTGGTTAAACATAGATAATAGGTCAGAAGAATTCCAAAATTCAGTGAAAATTTGTTTCGCAAATTTTGCAATTTGAAATTACGAACTGTTTTAATTGTATGAATTTGTTACTTTAATAAAACGCTTGTGGTCTAAAAAACATGTTTATATCACTTTTTCAAGAGTATTGTTACTGTGAAGATTACATTGAATGATTGATCTTGTCTTGGTCGTACTTATCTAAAAACAGTGATAAGTGTGTTAGACAATAAAGTCAGCTTTTTTCAGAATTATGATATATTTACAAGAAACAATTCAACTATATACCCTGTTTTGCACGTTTAGAAAGTTTTGAAAATAATGAATTTTTTGTAATACAAAAATCAAGATTCCAATTTATTGGTAATTTGTGTTTGAATATGTAGTTTTTATAAACAAACATTCAACAAACTGTGTTAACATTTATTTGGAGAAGTTATCAAAAAATTATGAAAAATATACTTTTAAATATATTGTTTAAACGAATTGTTTTTCACAAAATTATATATACCATTAAATTGGCAAAATGATATATACCGTTAAAAAACATTAATTTTTTTAATTTATACAGAAATTGTATTTTCACTAATTTTCGAGATATTTGACGAAATAAATTCCGAAACCTCAGATTTGAAGATAGTTTACACCCCTCCAATGGACGATTACTGATAAGAAATATTTTTTGCGAAAATTATCGATAATCAAATATTTTTTCGAAAACTACATCTAAGCCAAATTTTATCGAAATTGGTGATTGATACTTTGATATATTTTCTCGTTAGCGTATACGGGATATCTCATGTAAAATCGTTTATTGTAATTTCGACGTATTTCCTTGATGGTAGAATACAAGATAGCGTATGGTAAATTTTATTACTTATTTAAGCACATGTATTGTACTCGAAGTTGGAGGATTCAGTTTGTTAAATAACATTTTGGATAAGGTTAGTCGGATCGCTTTTCGGCAGCCAAAGAAATGTGTAATACAAACCCAACTTCCTATATTTTTTATCATATATGTAGTGTAAAAAAATTTTAAAAGAATAGTGCTCGGAAATGAAGTTTGACTTCATTGTATATAAATGAAATATGTAGAGTGTTTAAATGCGAATATCTCACAAAGTATTAAAGTTGTCAAAAAATGTTTCTACAAAAGTTGTTTGGAATAAAAAAAAAAGATCATGTTATGACATAATTGCCTGTTCTCTTGGTAGAGTAGTGGAAAAAGTTTCAAGGTCAGGTCAATTTTTTTTAAATGGGATCCTATATTTTCTTTTATTCATAATATTATAGTGAATGTTGAGATAAATTTATTACGTATACAGGGTGGTTACCGCAGGTATGCGTTGTATGAAAAAATTTGTAAGAGGTTAAATTTGTAAAAGTTGCGTAGTTTGGAAGAGCACATTCTGTAGTGCATGTATTTTTTTTTTTTTTATAAGTGGATACGTTTCGAAGATTTCGAGATCGTCTCTATTTTTTTAAATGGAATTTTTTGATTCATTCAATTACTAGTTTAAAAGACACTTTAACTTCAATTTTTAAAAAATTGTGTGAAAGATGAGGAAAAACAAGGGCAGCATTCTTGTATTCGTACTATCTTTGTATTGCAGAATCATATTGGAATAAAAGATGGAGTGAACATTATCGTGAGTATTCGATAATTAAAGAGCAAATTTTACAAGAATAATGCTGAAATCGAAGTTCTTTCTTCCTCGATCTGTAGTGAGCTCTTGCTAGCTGACCTTTTTCTTAACCTAAAAAAAGAGCAGGGAGACTAGCTGAGAAGAAAGAAGGATGATATGAAAGAAGAAATGCGAAGGTAACATTAGAAACACGACACATCCTTTTTGTTCGGTCATGTGTATTTTACGGACGCGTGGATTTTACGGACACGTATGCGCCTTCTTATCCCAAATGGATTTTCTTGGACTCATATCTGTGGTTGTCTTTTTGAAGCATTTCAAGTACTTGTTTGTCGAAATGTAAATTTGAATCGCGCCACCTATATATACGTATATGAAATATCGTATAAGGAAAAACTTTTCTTTGGAATGATCGGCGCCAACAGTCGCTGATACCAAGGATAATCAATATATTTCGAAGAATGAAATATAATATAATATAGAGACGTGCATCGAATTAATTTCAAGAAAATCAGGGCTATGTATCCGAGTATGGCGTACATCTGATGAAAATAGCTGATGCAACGGAAGATTTTTCCTGACAGGAGGAAAGGCAGTTATCTTCCATTCTCGTTAGCCAGTAAATTTAGATGAGGCTGGTGGTGAAACAGTGGAAACGGAACGGGAGAAAAGTAAAAAGTAAAAGGCATGAAAACAGCTGGATGGGCAACCCTATAATCGCTAGCCAAGTATAATCGCCGGCTTACTGTGTTCGAGTTCGCCGTAGTGACTGAGCGTCGCACATTTGCTCTTTCGATGCACACGTGCATCCAGTTTCTTTATGCGGAGGAAAGTCTTCGTGGTCATGCAGGGACGCCTGAATCATGCGGCGTTGCATTCAGTGTACCGTGTGTACGTCTGTGTTTTATGAGCAGTCGACTCTTCTGCTTCTAGATAATTCTGTATTTTCGTGTGCCATTGCATGTATGTATGTTTGGTCGTCTTTTGTTCTCGGTGTGTGGACACAGCGTGGATTTCATCGTGATTCAAGATTCAACTCTCTTAGTACTCTATCTATATCTTTCTCGTTTGTTCGCGCTTTACTTTGTTTTACAGTTACTTCTCGCTGGATCGTATGCACTTGCTTTCCATATTTTTTCGTAAATCCTCTGCACAAATAGAATCTTCGTCGTACATAGTTGGTTTCTTGAAATATTCCACCGAGTTAGAGCGTAGCATGAACGTCATGGGAACGTAAGAAGCTCTTTCTCAAGCTTGTTTATGCCATGCGTACGAACCATGACGAGGATGGATATTTTATGTACTTTATTGCACTATGCGTTTCTTGTATGACCAGCAAGCGTTCATTGTAATTGCACTGGCTAATAATGCTTTCATGCTTTGGGGTTTTGTTTGTTGACAACAACAATTTTTAACGTTTAGAAAATTTCTATCAGGTTGAGAGTTGTTCGTTAAAAGTAATTTATCTCTTTATTCTTCTTTAATGTCCATGATTATTCAATACATTGGCAAATTGCTATTATCGTTTTTCTTTTACTTTTTTTTTTTTTATCATTGGTGGCGTTATTAATTTTTTACTTTTGTTACAAGTACTTTTGTAGCCAAACAGGTGTAGAACAATATGTAGATAAGAAAATTACTTATTGGATGCAATATTATTACTCTATTATTATTCTACTATTATTACGAGAACATTACATTTATTATTGAGAAGAAAACGCAATGTGATGCTACACGCAATTAGTACCGCATATATAATTTCCAATAGAGAGGAAATAATATCCGTTCCGTAAATTCTCAGTTCATCTGTTCGTGCAATCTCTTTACCTGTAACCAAACGAATACCGCAAAAATATAATTATTACTTTGATGTTTTAAGTAGAAAAAGAAAACACGATTCACTGTTTCGATATTTTTCTTTTTAAATTCCAATATTCATCGTACTATAAAAAAAATTTGTTATTGTCATGTTCTTCGATATAATAAATTAAACATCAATTCGTATTGAATATTGTATAGTAGTATTGAATCGTATAGTAGTATTGAAATTTTTTCTTTTTAGATATACTAGAAATTTATTTACTATAGATGAACTTGTCAAGAAATAAACAGTTTATATAATTAGAGTTCATAGAATCTACCGATTCTCTCTTCTATTAATGATTTTTCATTTAATAGGGCATTGATTGGAATTGGTTCATATAAATTTCTACTGTGCAATAAATTAAAACTTGAAAACTCTAATAATAAAATAAATATCATTTTTCTAAATTTATTTATTTTGTAAGTAAGTTTTATAATTTACAGTGTGTGTGTGTGTAGTTTGTGTGTGTAGTTTGTACAAATATTTTCGAGAACATAATTTTGGAAAAATAACGAAAGTAGATACTTGAATTACATTTTTTAACTTTCATTTAAAATACTCCTTTAATCAGTCAATAATGTTAAAAAAGCTATTATCTGATAACGAATGTAATCATTTGATTTTATATTTAATACGAAATTAATTGTGATATCTGATACAGATATTCGTGCTCTAAAAGTATACATTGATTATTCGCCATCAAATCGAACAATTATGCATAACAGAATACAGCGTAAAAAAGCGCATGTATAATTGCTTTTTAATTCTTTAAGATTGTTAATCGTTGATTGTTCGCTTTCATAAAAATACGCGTCAAGAAAACACGTGAGTCGAACGACCTTGTCGTAAATTATTTATCCAAAAAATCATACAATTATTGCAAAAATCATACAATTATATGCAAATTTTTGTGCCCGTTCACCATGGCCTTTCTCATCCTTCTATTTACATTGTCCTTTTAATTTCGTTATTTTCGGTTTATTTATTTCTGTTCTGTTTCCACCCGAGCTAACGAACAAACATACACCATCGTTGCAATTGGTTCAACATTTTTTTCATTGTCCTGTGATGAATTATCGTTACGAGTTTGAATGCTACATCGATTGTGCGCTAACGTTTCCTGAGTGGTTTAAGCCTGACTCGTTTGTAGCCACGTAAATCGTGCCTCATACGCAACGAACAAACGACTGAACCGTGACTTGCCCTCGATACACGATGAATAATGTGTAGAGTAGTTTTCTTCGTAATCGGAAAAATATTATTTTTCAGAGAACTGACGTTACAAGGAACGCGCATACATTTTTTCTTCTTCTTTTTTTTTTTTTCGTTTTCGTTGTTTTTTTCGACTACTCAAGATAATGATGTAATAGCGGTAATGTGATTTAAAATCCAATTTAACAATGTGTCTGTGAGATCCTTGTTGTTGTGCGTGAATAATAAATAAGATGAATAATACTTCGTTGTGGTTTCATTGTGCAACTAGCTGATTCTTTTTCAATTAATGGACCAAGCGTGGGACTCCTGATTGTATTTTTTCCCTCAACGCAGGCTTTACGTTGTAATTATAGATCATATGAAGTATTTAGATAGAGGCGGTATAGTCGGAAAGAGAATTGTTTCTTTATAAAAATTTCGTTTATCATTGATTATAATTGAGAATTTATTTCTCTTATAAACTCGTAATTCGTTATAATTTGTTTATTACAACTGAAAATTTCAGGGGAAAATAAATCAATTGATTTCCGTACTTTATTACTGGAATTTATTTTAGTTTGGTCGATGTTCGATTTGGTTGATTTGTTGTTTGCTTAATTTTCCATTAGCATGAAAAAGCAGGGAAACCAAGAAGGAAAAGTTATAATATATACATTCCTGGAAGCATGAGTAGGTAACCACATGGGTTGTGAAAACTGTTTAACTTTCTACTAGCGGTGAAACGTTACAGAAGGTTGATTCTGATAAAGCAAACACAATGGCATTTGTACACAGTCACGAAAGAAAAACTGAAAACGATGATATTTTGTACACCCGGTATAATACTACTGTTGTACTACATATTGAATTTTTATCAGATCACATTGCTAATTGTGTCGAACTGCTGCACACTGTTTGATATATATATAAAAAAAAAATGGTGAAAAAATTTCTCTCCGAATGAAAATTTTTGTAAAAGAATTTATTATTTGTTTACATCAATGGGTCTTTTTTATATTACAAAATAATTTTTTATATAAATAAATATTTTTACAATTTGTAAAAATAATAATTCCAAACTTTACTTCACGATTCTGGTTCTGTTAGACTTATTTCTGAGAATTCTTCATAAATATTAAAAAATAATTCTTTATTTGAATTATCTATTATTAAATATGCCTGAATTTCATTCTTATCCCTTTGAAGAATGTTCAAGTAGATGTACAACGCGGAGGCCAAGGCCATAGCAAAACCTACTAGAGGCTTCGAACATGTTAATTTCGGCTATTCTTTTCATTTTGAAACAAAGTTGGGCACACAAATTTGATTTTAATATAAAATTCAATGTATCCAGAATTGCAATGGTACTTCTTGATACTTCTTTAAAACTTATTTCGAAATTGATAAAAATTATATATAAATAATTTAAAAAATTTATTTATGTATATTAATATAATATAATTATAGTAATTTAAAAAATTTATTTATTATATATTATTATTTATTATTGTATTAGAATTTTTCAGTAATTTTAAAAATATTATAGTACTAAGCTCATTTTATAAAAATAAAATTAAAAAGAAATAAATGCTGTGACAGGTATTTGAATAAAATGCATCAATCTTTACATTTAATTTCGAACTTTAATTTTAACAATAAATTGATGTATTTTATAAAAGTTATAAAGTTATAAAATAATATTACAAACTACATAATGTTACTAATATTTTATGACATGGGTATATCAGATCTTGTACATCGAATATTTCACTTTTCTGCATTGAGTCGGATACTTTGCACTGTACCAATTTCCAATTTATCTATAGTCTATATATTGATAATGTGTCAGAAAATCTATCATGTTTTCAATATAATGAATTCGTTGTTACGTTTGTCAATATTGTAAAACTTTTAATCTTCCTGCGTGTTGAAACATCGCATGTGAAAAATGTCATGAAATTATCGTTCTCAATGTTGCAAACAAGATATATAAAAGAATATTAACTGTTTTATGACTAGTCAGATCAATGTGTGCAAATATAGGCAACGAACAAATCAGCTGTGGAAATAAAATGAATATTTAATTCGCTCTCTAGAACTCTATATTTACTCAGTTATTAATGTTGAATCCGATGGTTTGATTGGTTAACGCTCACCTTGGATTCTTGAGAAGTCGGTTGGTTGTGGATGTTTCGATTGCGACTTGCTAAAAATTACACTTGTAACTGTGTTCCTGTGAATCAACGAACAATGTTGAGACGGGTGAATACAACAGTTTACGATATAATAAAAAGTGTCATTGAACGATCGGTCGAGGAAGCAGGGAGAAGAGAAATAAGTGCAGCGAATCGACTCTGAAAAGTTGGAATCCGGTTTTTACATGGTCGTCGTCGCCATCTTTTCCACTCGCTATCAAGACTGAATCATACGTTAGTCATCGCGTTTTACAATCACTCGCGTCCCGTGCACACACACGGTGGTCACGTCGACAAAGGGAAAAACCAGCGCGCCAAGTCTCGAAAGGGGCGACACGCTCTTCTGCGCCGGAAAGCGAAACGTTCGTTGGCTCTCCTTGTGTCTGCCTGCTTCTTTTGTCCGTCCAGCCGAGTCGTGCCTTGAAAACACAGTCTTTAACTTGAACATATACGAATCGAGCTCTGCTTGGTTCCTGCCGATCGATCCAACGATCTTTCGATCGCGTGCTACTATACCGTGTTGCGTCGCTCCACACCGTTTCACATCGCTCCACACCGTGCGTGACCTCTTCATATTGACATTTTCCAACTGAGTTATAATTTTCAAAAAAATGAACAGATTTTTTATTTGCTTTTTATTTATATCTTCTTATTTGTTTTTATTTTTACTTCGGTTTTTTTTTGTTGACTTACGATATATATATACACACAAACAGTTTTGATACAATGAAATCAATATTGTTTTGCAATAATAACGTTATCTCCTTGAAAAACATTTTATAAGCGACGTACACGATACTCGTTTGCACTGAATATTTCGTATTACTCCGTGTTTGGAATCCTATCTTATTTTTTTTATCACGTTCACGTGACATTCGCGATGTCACGATATCACAGCGTGTCTGCATGCCACAATAAGCAATTGTACAACATTGAACGTTACGTGTTAAAATCTGTCGCGGAGGTCAATTTATCGTTAGGAAAAGTAGCGTACTGCAAATTCAAACAATGAGGTTAACAAGAGATCATGTGCTATTTATTTTTGCCTGCGACTTAACTTCAATCGTATGATTTGTTTCTTGTACAAGAATACGATTGTTTCTGATTCCATGTGCTTCGCTTTTCGTGACACTCGCGTCATTAATGCTGTGTAATTAGAAATTTATCTAAAGTTTGTTTGCCAAAAAACAAAATTATAGTTCGTTAGTTTTGCATTCTTTTAAAGAAGATATAGAAAAAAAACCGATATTCTTGTCTATGTATTAACTTTTAACATATATCATTAAATACTGAGTCAATTACTTATTATTTAGAATTAAATTATTTAATTTTGGAATTTTTAATTATAATTATTTAATATTTAACACAAAATACAAATAAATTATCATCATGTATATTACAACGATACTACTTGAGAATTAATATCCATAACTATAGTATCAATATCTATATATTTATGATGCGAGATCTAATCGTCAGCGTTTCGAGAAAAATATTATTTTAAAATTACATTTTATTTGAGAAATAATCTATTGGAATAATCTATCGATATTTGTTAATCAATGAAACTATCAACGTATTATCAAACATTGGTTGTTTTTACCTGAGTTGTGTTTACTGGTTTTAAACCAGTGGAATTGCATCTAGCGAGGAAAATATAACTGACGATCAACGACTACTGTGGAACCGCCTTCCATGCGATTAGCTGAACAACCGGCTAATTAGTTGAGGACGATTCTCGACGATGTTTCGATTATGTAAGAATCGGTGCGTGAACCGTTGATTTTCGTATACCGCACATTGCTTCTTTGTTCTTTCTGATTTCTCCTCCGGCTTTTTGCTTTACCTTTTTCTCTTGCATTGCTTATTTTTATTTTCGGAATTAATCTTTTCGTTTTGATGTATAGTATAATGACGAAGTCGTAATATCTGTATCAATAGCCGCTCGAAGGATCATTCTTTTTCTTCTTTCGCGATAAATAACAGGAAAAGTTTAAACAAAAAGCAAATCATTCGAATGATTTGTCACAAACAGATTGAAATTTTGTATTTACTTGCTAATGTAAATATAGATAAAAAATTTCTTTATATTCTCTTTGTATACTATGGAAAGTGAAAAATGAGATATGTATTTTATTCAGCAAATGATATGATGTGAGCCCGTGCAATCTATGCGATTGAATTATTTGATTTTATCGTTAAAAATCGTTGCTGAAGATAAAATTTGTTGTTGGAAAACTTATTGTTGGAATTGTTCTAACATTTTTCTTCTCGATTGGAAAAAGTGGAGCATTATTAGTATTAAACAACATATGTTTCTTTCCGATATAATTTTCTAATGGGAATATTGAATATTTAAACACACACACACACACACGTACAAACGTTTTATGCAATTTATAACTTTTAATGTTTGCGATATTTATAATGTTGCATGTTACGTAATCCTGTGTTGCCTTGCCATTTTGCATAGCAATGTTTGCGCCTCTTCGTATAGTATATTCATTAATTCATTCAACCAAGGTCTTTTTTTCTCAAAAATGAATTTTTATTTTTATTCCTTTTCGAGGAATTTTGAACACATGGATAAATTGAAACGTGGACCCTGTCGCTATGTTTTCCTGATTTAATCATCAGACGCATTTATGAAAAATTGGAATTATAAAAATGCATAAACTATACATTACATACATACATATAT
>WIUT01003642.1:0-19235 GCA_010645135.1 Tetragonula clypearis
TTTAATTAAATCGATCTTGCTAGTTCTTAAATACCGTGGGCAATTCATAGTATTGTTATAGCGTAGATCATGGCGTTTTGTCTTGGAAATTTCGTTTTTTAACATTTAAAGCAAGAGTTTGATCATTATCTGATGCATATTTTTTTTATCCGTAAGTGCAATTCTCTTTTCATATTATTCATGTGAAAATCTTGGGATCTGTAAATACATGGAAATCCGCAGTCGAGCAATATTACGATAAACATTGACAATCTTTCGAGAAACTTTTTGCATATGTTTCAATGTCTCTATAGCACGATAAGAGTTCGAACTGTGACAGAAAATAGGATCAATATTGAATCTTTCAGATAAAACATTCCATTTATTATGAAATGCCAGAAAAAATTGCACCAATCTAGCAGCCTTTCGCACTTATCGTTTGATTAATTCCACAAAGATGAATTTTTATTAGATCATACAGTGTGAAAAAATTGTTTTTTATCTTTTTGTCACAGCTCTGTCATGGCTGTCAATGTCGATTAGATACTTGACTTTGATTATCGTCATGTTCTTTTACAAACGTTCTCGCATTCGACGGATCCACACTTTATTATTTTGACTGCGCGCGACAAAACGCGTCTTTGTTATCGGTTCGTTTGGCTCGCAAGAATCGCTTCAGTCAGATTAGCTGAAATTTTGTCGGCGGTATTGGACCGTGAAAATTAATCCCTGGTGTTTAATCGTTGCTCCACTTTCGACACATCGTACAAGTAGAAAGTTAGATAGTTAGCCAATACTTTTCTTACACTTTCCTTTTACGTGCTGTCACCATCCACGAATAAGAAACTACTACACCACTTCGTGCCATTATTTTCATTTCATGACCAACGGCAACATTTTATAAACTCTCGCGTTAAAAATCTTCTCGAGTAACGAGTGAATCGAGTAGCGTGTTACCGCGTCGTCAAAATTCGTTTTTCTGACCACTTGTAAGGATAACTATCGGCGTGTGAGTTCAGAAGATTAAACGGGACAGAATCAAAGGGACGAGTCGAAATTATTATTCGATCATTCAGTGGAAAACGATCTAGGTAATTCAACTGTGAAATTTGTAAAACTCCATGATAAATTAGTTTTTTATTTTTTAATACCGGACCATTTTCCAACGACCAGTCAATTCATCATTTCCACTTACGAACAGACGACTAATCTAACAAGACTAATTAACCCTAAGAAAAAGTGAAGAGCACACTTCTACGTGGCATTCGTAACTCTTTGATCACGTCCAAAATGGTCCAATCGTAAATAAATAATTCTCAATGAATCCTGAAATGGTATTGTTAGATCAGAGATAACAGATACTCATCGGAACTTGGAATTTTAAATTATCTTTGATTTAGGTAATTCTTTTTATCACTAATCTCCATCACAGAAGGCACAATATATATATATATATATATAAAACAAAATTCTATTACCATTTCAAAATTCGTCGTAGCCACCCGCAGCTCGTCCAAAATTTAATAAATCATAAAATCGCTTCGACTGTGAAATCTCGCGGAAGAAAGAAGGTTGAGTCGGCCCCCGAGCGACGAAGATTTCCTATCCCTCGAAAGGGGGGATGGGGATGGAAAGGGCGTAGATCTCGAGAAGGGGCGAAGAATTCCGAAGAATACACGGCGTTCGGCCAAAAAGCGTCTGATTAGCGGGAGGAGCAATTTCGGGGGTAACGTTCAGAGAGCGTTCCCTCGTAGCCGAGCCGCTTTACGAGAGAACATTCTTTGGAATTCCAACGGTTCGTGAACCCCCGCCGTCGGCTGCCGCGCGTTCGAGGGATCTGTAAATGCCCACGAGCCCCGGAGGAAAGTCGATACCGCCCGGGACTTCCGTCGGTCAGCTCGTAAAAAGAAACACCGCCGCGAGAGAAAAAACAAGAGGCTCTTCCTTCGTATGGGACTCTTTCATATATGGTTTCGCCTGAAATCGTAGGCCGATCTTAACTCAACTTTGCGGTCCGCTATGCATGCCGTGGCGTGCATGTTGTTTCAATTTTTTTTCCCATCGAGACTAATAGAGATGAAATGAAGAGTTGCGTTGTCGTATATTTGTTGAACGATCAACTAGGCCAATACTCAATCAGTGACAAACTTTCGAAAGTGCCTTACGAACAGTTATTCACAGGACAAATTCCAGTAGCTTCTTTCCTCTTCCCTTTGACATACAAATTTTAAAACGATGCGCTAAGAAGAAACGAACACTCTTTTTCATCGGGAAGCCATGTAGAAAGCCCGTTAGCCTAATTTGTCCCTTTGTTTTACATTTAGAAACGTATTAACAGGGATTCTTCTTCTTCTTCTTCTTCATATTCTGTCTCTCGGCGCGCAACAGCACCACACTGAGACAATCTGAGATTAGCGAGCAGTGAAGATACACGTAGCCTTGGAAAGTCACATTCGTCAAGTGAGAAATTCCAGTCGAAAGATCTCTCTGACACGTTATTACGGTTGTAAGGGTATAATTAAGAATTATACTTTATAATTTTGCAGAACAAGGGAAGACTTCCACTCTGAAACTTATAGAAATATTACAAAAATATTGTAATAATAGCTTATTACGCTTGCTGTCCCTTCTGCTGTGCTTATATTGGTTTATTTGATTCCCGATCCAAGTCTATCTTAGGACGACTCATGCCTGACTAATTCCCAACAACGTCAGCAGAGACTGACGCTTGCGGGACATCATCCCGCCTCGCACCTCGTCGCCGTTTCCTTCCCAGACTCGCTATCGGAGCTCCAGCTCGAGCCAGACTATAAACGTCTCGTCGTCTCTGCGAATCCGGCGGAGAAAGGATATCGTAGAGGCAATCGGCGCCGGCAGACGTCGGGTGGGCTTGCAGGCAAGATCAACAAATATCGACGCCGTACGCCGGGGGCCCACAGAGCGGAGCGCGGAATGTTTGGTCAAATAAACGAGAACGTGAAAGGAGGATCCGCGGCTGAGAGACTCTTTGTTCCGTCACCGAAACCCAAACACTTTTTCAGGCTACGAGTCTCACGGTATGACCTCGTGTGGCTCTGTGTTTCCTCCGCGTTCTCTTCACCAACTTCTAAGCGGCGGCGGCAGCAGCAGCAGCAGCAGCAGCAGCAGTCTGTGCTCGTCGTCTGGAGAGAAGCGTGTCAGTCTTTCTCCCCTCTCTCACTCACTCTCTCTCTCTCTCTCTCTCTTTCTCGTTTGTCGACGTAAGAGACGTATACACGCCTCTTCGTTGCTCGTCGTTAGTCGCACCGGGTATCCTTGTTTTCCGTGGCGGCGTCCCGCAGCACTCAACGGGGGCGGCCGGGTCGTTTATCTAAATGGCTACTGGGTGGCCTGACTCGCAGCGGCGCTCTGTCCCGCCCGGACGAAAACTAACCCGTGTCGGCTACAGAAGAAAGGAAGAACCTGGGGACCCGAAAAACAAACGTCGATATAGCCAAACGGCGGAGCCTTCGATAGATTGAGAGGTGTGTGTGTGTGTGTATATATATACACGACGTTCGCGTTCCAACGTGGTTTCCCGCTTCTTTCAGGGCCCGTTTCTTCTCTTCTTCTCCCTCTCTCGTCGTCCAGAAGAGCCTTCTTCCACCGTTTGTATCGAGAGGGGAAGAAAAAGCCAGGGCATTCCGGCAATTCTCGAAACTCTTCGCCCCGCGGTAATGTCGTGCCTGAACTTTGATTATAGCGCACGACGTGATACGACTGCGATACCGCGCGGGGAAGAGGGAGAGAAACGAGTAAACGTAACACACGTACATGGAAACGTTACCGGGAATACAAAAGGAAGAAACAATGGGAAACCTATTTGGTGAGATGAGAGGAAGGAGAAATCGGTAGTGGCTGACGCCAGCGAACCTGGACAGGTCCGCAAGACTAGCTCCTTGAATCGAGTTTATCAAGAAAAACGTAACTGATATTAATTCCATCGCTAACGCGCTAATTATCTCCCTTTCCTCGAACAGCGCTACCGTGGAATGTTTTTATCCGGCCAAACGAGATCCTCGCTCGATCTAGCCAGCTATGTAACGTACTACGTTACGCGAGTAGTCACCGATGGTTTGCGTTGGCGTGGAACGGATTAACCAGAAGCAGAGGCAAAGAGAGTGGGGCTAGATGGTTCCGAGTATATACTTCTCGCGGGCTCTGTTCCTGACCGGGCCGGTCGTGTCGTTCCTTCACGTAATGGAGGTAATCCGACCTCGTTGAGAATATTTAACGGCCGTCCGCAATGATACCGTGCCACTTTCGCGCCGCTTCCTAGTATCGTTGTTATGCAATGGACACGCCGCCGCCTCGGAACCGTTTCAATGGCTATGGCCTCCTCGTTAAAGAACCGCCTGCCTCCCTCGGCTCATCCGGCGCGTTCACTATTTTCAGAACGCTTGCCGAACTTTTTGACGTCAGTCGACGGCGGCCCGTTCGCTTGCGTCATCGTCGACGAGTAGGCGAGTCTGCCGAACGATCGACAGACGGGGGAGGGAGGTCTTCTGGGCTTCTAACTCGAATTAAGGATCGATCAATCGAGTAATATATGTTTTCTGGTGCAAAAATTTTCTTTCATCTAAGAGTTAATACTTTTAATATAATTTGACGACAAGCACGCTAAATTCGTCGATGTATTTAACTGGAATATAGGTTATGTTGTAATAAGTTGAATTACTGTCATTAGACGACAATGTTTATTAAATTTGAAAAAAAAAAAAAATGATATTACTTATGGATATCCCTAATAGAGAATTTGTAGTGTAGGAATACGGCCTTCGCACGTTAGTCGCTTTTTTTCTTTAAAATAAATTAATATATGTAGACTTATCACATAGTCTGCGTATATTATAATTAACTGTCAACGTTTGTACAACTTGTATGGAAGAGTGATGGAAAAATGACACTCGAGTAATGTCGTATTACATATGACTGGATTACATATGACTGAGATTATCTTTAGAATATTTCATTTTACTTTGCACTTTCTTCGCGATGGAAACCGGTAACTGAAAACTGCAAGATTAGACAATTTAGATTGTTATAGACACACGCGTCAGTTGTTCAATGATACGAATCAAGAGTCAAGCGTTAATAATTTGGCAATATTTAAATTGCTCGCTTCAATGTCAATCCTCGATGAATCAAGAAACCTCGAGGTCGAGCGAAACAAGATTTCTTTTCACGTCGTTCGAGTATATATTAGCGGCAGCCATAATGTCGTTTTTTTGATACTGTACGAAATTTTATCCAAGAGTTATAATCTACAATATAATTTAACAATAAGCACACTAACTATCGATATATTTAACTAGGAACGTAGGTCACGCTGTAATAAGTTAAATTATTGCAAATGGCAATGAAAACGACACTAGGCACGGGTAGCCCTGATAAATAGTTGTCGATCGACTAATTTTCACGCTGAGTTCAACAAAAATTACGAATATCTCGGCAAATTCGTGATCTCGCGAACTTGCTGCGAATCATCTGAAAGAATCGCGGTGGTGAAACACGGTTTCGTCGGTCGAAAGCGAAACGAGCGTGGAAATAGGAATCGTAATGGGGGCGTGCTGCCGCTCTGTTCATCGGGATCGGCGCGGGCGTCGTTACACGCACATGCACCAACTGCGAAAGCACTTGACGTCGGTGCGGTGCGCGGCGTTACGTAATCCAAAGTTACCGAAACGACGCCGCGGCGGTAACGATACTCCGCGGTAACTTTCTTGCTGGCGCTTCGTTAACCCTGGGCTGGCTCCCGGTCTTCGGGGATCTCGACTGATCCCCCACGCATTTCTGGCTTACTTACAACTTACTTCGCCCCGTTCAACTATTAATTGTCCCGGGTAACTTGCAAATCGTTACTTCGCGTTAACGATCAGGCTCTCTCTCTCTCTCTCTCTCTCTCTCTCTGGCTGACCGACTTCTTCTCGTTTTAACGCCGGTAGAACCATTCTTCTTCTTCAAACGCGGCTTACGCAGTTTATTTCTGATCTTCGTTTGGCTTGTTTGTTCGTCTCTCAAACCGATTATCGGAAGAAAGAAATGATCTTGGAATTTGTAGTAGTAGTAGTAGTATCGATCGAGGAACTAATTGTCTACTTTCGGTTTCTCGATTTTCAAACACGACGAGGCACAAATATTCGAGGATGTGAACTCGGGGTTAAGACTTGTAGATAATTTCTATGATCATTCTAGGTTCATTCGTTTCTAACTCTTTCATTAACGCCGAATTGGAGGATCTGTTTCTCTGGATTAAACCACCATTTTTTGCCCATTTCTTTTTAGTATCTGATTCTTTGTTTTTTTTTTTTTTTTTTTTATAATTAACATACCTCCCATTAATACTGGAATTGGAAAATGATTCAACATTTCGAAGCAACGTGTCGTCACACGAGAAACTGAAGAATCGGCAGACACCACGCTGACACTGAGGCACGTTTCGTGAAACTCGGTATTGCCGCATGTCTGAACATCTGTGTGTGGGGGGGGGGGCCTTAAGGGGCCCCAGCGTTGCGACAGAATTTTCTACCATTTTTTTTTTACACACCAGAAATACTAGGAACCTCATTTCTCAACGTTTCGAGACACGCAACAACTCTTGTGCACGACGGATTCTCCGAAGATCGTCGATACGTCGTTCGCGCGTACTTACGCGCGCGTGAAAGAGGAAAGGTATTCCTTGTTCGATGTTGGGGGAAACGGGCTGGAAAATGTCTGTGCGACGTGGCGTCGAGAATAGAAAGAGCGAGCGCGTCGTCGAGTGCCGGCCGCATAAATCCGTGGAGGAGGCGCGGATACGGGCCAAGTTTGCGGCGCAACGAAATCCAGGTGTTTTAAAGCGGGTGTTTTAAAACCCCCACGGCGAACCGCGAGTTTGCATTTTAAACGAACGACCGGCCGTGGCGGTGAGGGCTGCGACCGGGGTGGAGGTGGA
The DNA here is from genome assembly GCA_010645135.1 of Tetragonula clypearis. Taxonomy (NCBI): domain Eukaryota; kingdom Metazoa; phylum Arthropoda; class Insecta; order Hymenoptera; family Apidae; genus Tetragonula; species Tetragonula clypearis. The sequence goes on from WIUT01003642.1 coordinate 6,932, forward strand.
GGAGGGCGGAGGGGCCACGGGGGCGGAAAACAACGCGCGGCCGCCACGCAAACGCTCCGGCGACGAGAATCGGATTAAAAAAATTCACGGGGGAACTGGCGGCGGGCGTCGAGACGCGCGCGTGAAACGTTGCGTGGGTGGGCGGCGTCCGAGGAATCGGCTAACGGGTGGCCCGTTTCGAACGAGTTTCGAATTCGAGCGAAATCGAGTTACCGCCGGGTGTGTGTCCCCTTCGGAATAATACGATGTGCTTGAATCGTGTCGAACTTTGAACGAGTCGTGCGCTCCAACGTTGGCGGGAAGGGGAAACGGGAGGAAAAAAAAAGAAAAAAAAAAGCAAAAAATCGAGACAATCGGTGAATAAAGCACGCGCTCTATCGGATTGCGCGGGCCGATCGAATGAACAGGATATTCGTTTTATCGTCTTTTGACTGTGCAGCATTTAGGGACCCAGATATCCCATGATGCGATTGTCGTTTTAGAGTAATTGTTCGGAGAAATTATCTAGTAGAAAGAGAGAGTTTCGTTGGAACAGGGCGATATTCCTTCGAACGTATAGTATAGAAATGAAGGTTGTATTTTCGTATTGACGCCGATGAAATGAGATGAAATTCCATGCACGTCGTGATAGCTTGATAAGATGATAGCTTTGGGAAATCGTGCGTTCAAATGATACAGTACACGATGATTTTTATTCTTCGGTACTTTGTTGTAAAAACGTCAAATCGTTAGTTTCGATCGTGACACTCTTCACAGAACGAACGTGTTAAAATCCATCACTCAACCGCGAATAGCCAACAAACGTATCACCATAAATTCAGATTAACACTTTCGCTGGTGCTAATGCACACGTTGCGTTCCGTCGATTGTTTCAATCATGCTACTGACAACAACTGTTGCGTTTTTGTTTTTCATCGGACATTCGTCGCCGTCGCGATACTTGGAAATTATTAAAGGTGTAACTAGCTATACGGTGTAACAGGTGATTTTGCGATGATCGTTAACAAAATAATCGACTATATCGTGTAAGATTCGTAGTGAAATTTTAACTGAGATCGATGACGTACATCACTGTTAAATCAATGATATAACTTTTTATATTGTGTGATCTGCAATGTTTTTGTTTTTACGATCATTACCGAAAATTGAAATAAGAAAGAAACTTGACTGCGAGAAATAGTGAATTGTACAAAATATAGGAAAGTTCATCGTCTTTTCTGGTGGGTGGACAAAAAGGAATATTTGTAAGTGAAAACAAGTGTTGCAGAAAAATATTTGCAATGTCACGTGATACCAGATATGGCGTTGACATCGTCAAATAATACGACGGCTTCCAATTATTTCCACGATAATCTGTACTCTTCGATAACCTACTTTATTATAAAACACGCGTTGCACAATTTGAGGCAAACGTTACACAACTGTCAGTCGTCGAGAATCAAACGTGTTAAAAAATTCAAAGCCTCGTTCTGACACAACACCCTATATCCGTGTCAACGCGAGCGAAATAGCATCGATTTGCCAGATTTCTCCAGATATCCAGATTTGCCGGTATACGCCACTCACCTCGGCGCCCGGCCGAGTTCGATCCGAACTATTATCAATTTATCCCGGCCCGAAAACTTCTCCGTTCGATCAGAATTCTCGCCCAACCTAGAAACCAACCGAGCGCCAAGAAGGCGCGCTCGCTTCAAGGTTCAACCGTAGCTCGAACGGAAAACAAAGCACGAGCGGCGGGCGTTCGCGTTCCGCTTTGTATTAAACATTAAAACGAGCTCTTAGAACGACCGAGCTCAAAGTGGCATACATATTCAACGTCGACACGTTTCCAGACACATCTCACAGCCGCGGCCTGTGAGATGTTACGGCGGCGACCAGACCGTGGACTCTCGTTATATGCGAGTACGCACTGCCATCCACAGGCGACAGAATGCCGAGCACTCTCTCTCTCTCTCTCTCTCTCTCTGTCTCGCTCTCGTTATCTATTCCTCTCTTTGTTCGTTGCCTAACCGTATTCAGCCATGAAACTCACCCCCGTGCACGTTTACATAAGCGGACGGCGAGACACATATACACCCCTCTCAAGTAGGTTAATCTCCGCCTGTTTCGATCGAACCCAGGCTATCATCTCTCCCGAGGGGGGAGGAGGTGGACGCTGTCTGACCCCGCTGCTCTGCTGGATCATCAACAATTATTGAGGTGGGGGGGTTCTACGAGATCGGGATCTCGCGGTCTCTGTTACGTCACGAGGTTTCTGTTTCGCGAGCAAATTAAGACTGGGTTTCCGTTTGGGTTCTGGAAGGAACTCTCGATTTTTAAAGTTACTGCGGATGTTTGTATATTTTTGGAAAATTTAAATATGTATATGTTTTATATATGAAATAGAGTACCGACTTCTTACAGCATTCAACGGATGCTGATAATGTTCAGTTTTGAGAAACTGAAGGTTGCACAAATTTATATAGAATACGTACAACGTGCATAAATATGTAAAAGCATCCGAGGTAGATAAAAATTGCACAAACATCCGCAGTCCAGTGATTAGGTTAGCAAGAAGCGCGGAGAGAATATAAGCTATTTACATATCGTTGTAGAACGATACTCGACATCTTATCCACTTAACCCTTTCTCGCATCCATGGACGAAATATCTCGTCACGTGATATCGTGCACGATACGCTTTCCGACGAGATATCTTGCAACGGAATATTGTTCGCGTGACGCTTCAGACGAGATATCTCGCGTGTCTTTTCATTAGAATTCGCGATATCTTGTTCAATAATTCGGGGAGAAGCGAATTCACAAGATACCGGCTAACTAGTAATAGTCAATATTAAATAACATCCAGACTGTGTGACGAACGACATCGCATGACCAATTATTCACGAATTATACATGAAATACCTTTGTCTAAAATTTGCTACTTCCAAATTCATTTCTGTGTTCCTTGTTTGTCGCAAACGGTCTCTATCTCCAACCTTCCAATCGCGATTAGAACAATTAGAAAACACCTTCAATTATTCGTTTGTATCCTTCGTTCGAAATTCTCAACAACTCCAGTCCTCTTCCTCCCGTTCGAATCCGATCGATTGGTCCAAAAATATTTTTCCGCGACTTTATATCAGACGCGGTCGCGTCTGCCCACCGGAGACGTGTTTATTTTCAGAGCCAAGCCGCCTGGCAGCGCGAAATACTTCGGGTAGCATAATATCCGTATAAAATCGGTCGTCGGAAGCGAACCAGAGTCTGCTGCTGCTGCTGCTGCTGCTGCTCCATTTTAATCCGGCTCGGGTTGCCCTCTGAAAATTGAATGATCACGCCGCCCTGATATTTGCGAAAGCATCGATTTCCGTTGGCAGACCGACCGAACAAGAGAGGCGCGCGGCATCGTCGCCGCGATTACGTCCAATTACGGCGGTCGAAGGCGGAGGAAAACGGACGGAGAGAAACGAGGGATGGGAGAGGGACGAACGGTGGTCGTTCGATCGGGCGCACCGCGTGTTATCTTAAGGCGGCGGCGGCGGCGGCAGCGGTGGCGGTCACCTAGATATCGGCATTGTTATCCCGCCTGACCGCAGCCACTTAACCGAGTCGTAAACCCCCTGCTACCCTCCCTCCCATCACGAGTTCAACTTTATCCTTCAACAGGTGTTTAGGGAAATACAATAATGTCGCGCATGCGCTCGTAACTTCTTAAGGTCGGAAAGTTCGTCCGAACAATCTGACCACGGCCATGCCCGCGGACCGTCACGCCACCCGCGTACCGCAGTTAATCGAGTTTCTCGGCTACTTGGGATTTTTCCCCCCGTATGTTCCCTTCGATCTCACGGTTCTCCACGATGCGGGAAACGGAGAAAGTATTCGTAGAATGGGTACCCCACTGGTGCTCTTTTTATTACTTTTTTCTGTACGTCAAGTTGAGAAATGTTGACTGTTGGGCTTCGTCGAGAAATTTTTAAATTTCAGTAAAAGTTAAATGGCTGCTATTTATTATTTTTCACTTTGTTTTTTTGAATCAGGTGAAGAAGATTTTGCTTGATGTTAGATGAAGTAGAACGACGTTTGATGCATAGGAGAATATTTGTTTAATTAGTTATTAGAATTGCTCTGTACTTTTCTAAGTGCTTCTAGATTAGTTTAAAAAAGAAAAGATACGAGAATTTAAATTCAAAAGATGGGATTCCATAGAAATCTGCATTATCGACAACGGATAGAGCTGCACGATAGGTAATTTAATTTATCGACGATGGTAGAACGTGAACATCCGTCGGTAAAGGAATTACAGGAATCTACTCGGTATCTGACGCAAAGGTAGAGACCTTCTTGCGTGTTGCATAGTTGTATCTGTCTACTCAGATGGCATTCAAACGTACAAACGTAGGTGATGACTGCCGAATTAGATACAAAAATAGAAAAGTTATAGGAAATAAGATATATTTTATATAATTTTTTCGCTTCAAACATCATGTTTGTTCAATTTTATTATATAGAAACTAATCGATCAAATGGAACACGTAATTTTGTCTTAATTTTCCAACTAAACCAATTTTCATGTAATAGCAACAGGATACATTAACGTAATGCATTCTAATAAATTCCCTGGAATCGATCGTCTCTTTCTCCCTACCAGCTTAACTATTTAAAAGTTAGATTGAATTTTTAACTACGTCCGCACGTTGGTTTCAGACATTAAACGGCGCCGAGGGTACCGTTCCACCCGGAAGAGTGTACAAGAAAGTCGCCATCGTGGAGAACTTCTTCGACATTATTCATGCTGTCCATGTTGACCTTGAGGGTCGTCCAGGGAAGCATGCCGGTCAAAAGAGAACGTACAGGACGGTGAGTTTCACACAGAAATATCTACTTACGCGTTACTTTCCCGTTGGAGTTGATGCGCTTAGAAAATTACACACGGTACGACGTCTACCTACCGAGAAAACTTTTCCAACTTGTGGCGCGTGAGATTCTTCGAACATATCATTCGAGCTAAGAAGTCGACGCAATCGAAGACATTTTTACGACGCTCGAAATAGATTGACAATTTGTTTAAAGATCAAGCGGACAATCCAAAATGTTTACAACGATACAAATACACCAAAACTTTAAAGAAAAATTCGTTGCGTACTCTCTACTCGGTATTATACTTTATATAGACTTCTGATCATTCCCAGCAAATACTTAAAAGGTTCAAAGTTACTTCAGAACAAAATCCTACGATCTTCGTGTAGCGTAAAACACGCTATCCAAAAGACCGAAACAACTCAAACCTCGAAATCAGTCTCGGCAGAATCGAAACAATTTTTCCGTCCGCTATTTTTCCGAGCGCGATTCGAATTCAATCGGTGATCGGGGACCTCCCCAGAGGAGAGAGAGAGAGAGAGAGAGAAAGAGGAAGACATATATCGATGCGTGGGCGGCGATGACCCCGAATCCGTTCGGGATGGTGCGAGCCGAATTCTTGCATGGCCGACCGCGACACGCGATATTTACAGTTCCCGGGGGAGAAGGCATCGAGGCATTCAAGCGTCGAACACTCGATACCACACGTCATCTCACGTGTTCCGGCACGCGTTTGCGTAAACCTCTCTCTCTCTCTCTGTCTCTCTCCGGGGTATCATACCTGTTTCGTGACACACCCGTCCTCCGCGCCGCGACCCGATCACTGGTTCACCCTCTTTCTCCGCTTGTCCATTCCTCTTTCTCCCCGTTCGCAACCCCTCCGACCATCCCCCTCGCCCCTCGCTCGTCCCTTTCGCCACCCACCCCTCTATCCCATTCGAGTCGCGTTGCCGTCCTCTTTCTCTCTCTCGGCCGCCGCGCGCGATCTGCTTGTGATTCAAAACCTCAGGACACTTGTTGCATTGCCTGCTGCTTACTGGTGCACCCACACACGCGGCCGTGAGGTCGCGCGCGCACACGCACGCACGCGTGCACCGGCCACCAGCTCAGCCTAGCGCCGCGACCCTGCAACCGTTTTAACCGTTTAAGTCGCTGTTCACAAGGCGCGATTCATCGGCTCGCGGCGACTCCACCCTCCGCGCGGCATCGCGCGCGCCAGCCACCCCTTCCTCGCGTTTCTCCCGTTTCGTCTCGCGATTCACCACCCTTTCCGGATGTTTTAACGCTGAGATATACTCGCGTCCGACTCGGCACCCTTGTTTGCGAAAACTTGGCAGGTGCCGGTTGTGTTCTCTCCTTTCCAGTCTTTGAAGGACGTTGAAAAATGTTTAGTAAAAGAAAATTCTGGATAGAAATCCTAGCAAATTCGCAACCGTGCGTTCCCTTTTTTTTTTTTTGTGAAATATGTGTATAAAAAATTAATTACGTGTTCTTTAGTGCATCGTTCTTGTATTTTCTTTGTCGCTAACTCGATCGAGTTGCTTTTTGTGATTAATCGATGTCAACAACAATTTGGAATGCTGAATTTTCGAGTATCTGATTTCATCGTCTCACAGAATCAAAATTCTCTGTCGTCTTTATCAAGCAAGATGCGAAATAGAATTAAGAGAATAAAATTGGAGATGAGTGAATCACTATGATCATCTTTATTGGGCTATACATCATATCAATTGTTACGGGAGCCTTTTCCCCACATCTAAAATACCTACATGTAGGTTAATGAGTAATAAAAATCGCATCATACGAGCCACAGTTTATTAATCGCCCTTCATTTCCTTCGCTTCGTGAAAGATGTAATCGACTCACGCAAAAGTTGTTGCATGCTATCGAAGTTTAAAATTTACACCCTAACGTGTAATTTTCAATTAACTGTAACGATATCTTTCAACGTGAGAAACGTACGACGTTAACCGACATCTGAAACGTCGTTTCTCCGTTCATTTCTATTTCTCAAAACTATCTCATTTTATTCGAGCATGATTCTAAATTGTACTTCCAAGGAGGCCAAAAAATTGTTGACTTCTTTTTGATTCATTGTTCCACAAGTAAAATTCAAGAATGCAAGTTTCATGTTCAAAAGTAACACTGGTAAAATTATGCTTATAGCTTGACAAATATCATTTTTCCCTTCAAATCAATCGGAGGAATTGCGCACGTTTGTGCCTGCGAGACAGTTTTAAAATTCCTTCCGCGTGAAAATCAATGTCTCCGTGTAATTCCGCCGATACACTCGGTAAATCATTAACATTTGACGCCGAAGAAATCGGATTCGAACAGTCGTTCGTTGGTCAGAGAATGTTCGTCAGTACGTCGTCACGTAGATCTGAAAGCCACATTATCCGTGTTTCTGAGCCGCCGCTCTTTTCTTCGTCTCACGGACGAGACCCGAAGTAAATCTTATCGAATTACTTGAGCGTGCCTTCATCCACCCGCGCGCGCACACGTGTAGGCACACTTATACACGCCTAGTTCGCAAACGTGTACGCGCGGGGTCGACCATTGCCTTTCTCGGCTCGCAGCCACCCATCCTTGATTAAGTTATGCCGCTCCTCCACCTCCTTAGAGAGAAACGTTTCCTATTAAGAGGCAGAGAACATCCCTCCGGCTAAATACCTTCTCGCAAAGACATCAAAGTTCCGTTACTGCTCATGAATTTTCCCTGGTGGGCGTTCCGCGTGAAACAGCTCCACGTGATGCCGCTGACGTTTGACGAAGCGGAACGAAAGGGGTCACTCACGCTGTTCACGCCGCGCGAGTGCAGGCCCCGTGCCCTTTCAAATCTCGCCTAAGTATCGCAGGAGGTGAATCTATCGTCGGTAGAGTTCGGTGAAACATGAGAAACACGAGACTTGGCAAAGACTCTGGGATGGCGAATGTACTTGTCGACTAAAAATCGAGTACCGATGCAATGCGAAATTTCTATCCTTCTGTACACGTTTCTCAACTGTCTGATCGATGATCTCCGATATAAGAAACCCCTAAATTAGGCTTAGCTAATTAGAAGTAGAAATTTATTCACCGTTCTCTAATAGACGTGCATTTTAAACATTTTCAACACACGCGTGAATGATAAAAAATTACACAGATTCAGGTCTAGTTTCGTTTGTCACGTACGAAATAGAAACATCTAGCATTCCTGGTAGCCGAGGCTCAAACCAAACAACATCATGCCTCCCCCATGACGATGATCCTCCTTTCCTTTATTCCACCGAATCTCCTCTCTGACGCGGAGACCTTTTCTTTCTGTTTCAGATCACGGAAACGTACGCGTTCCTTCCCCGGGAGGCGGTAACGCGATTTCTTTTGGGCTGCACGGAATGCCAACGACGGCCGCGCACCCCGAGCCCCACGAATCTATCCAATCAACCGCAGCCGACGTCGGCGACGCCGTTGACGACGAGCACGCTAACGTCGACGGCGACGCCATTAAGCCCCAACAATCTCACCACCGCGTCAACGACGTCGGTGCAAAGTAGTCCTAAGTTGCGCGAGGGAAATCACAACGGCGAGGGCAAGCCTCTGTACAGTTACAGACACCAAAGGCATCAAAAGGGGAGCAACAGCAGCAATGCCGTTTCGACGTCGTCGACGACGGTGACGACAACGACGACCTCCTCCTCGTCGACAACGACCAGCACGTCGTCGACGCAGGAGAAAGCCGATAAGGAGAAGGAGGAGAAGTACAATCCCTTGAGTATCACGAATTTGCTGAAGAAGGAGCCGGTAGCCGGCAGCTTTTTGCCAAGCGCGGACAGCCTGCCCGATTCGAGGAGGACTCCGGAATCGGACCGGGCGAGCTCGAGAAGTTCAGCCTCGTCCAAGAGGAAAAGGATGCTGCCAGAGGGTCGAACGCCGTCTCCTCAGCCCAGCCAACCGTTGCCAAGGCCGTGGAGCCCTGGACTCGATCCCAAGAACACGCCCATCGACTACAGTCTTCCCATCACTACCTCGTACCTGAAACATCAGCAGAGGCTGCTGCAGCAGCAGGCGGAGAAGAACAAGGCGGCCGCTATGAAGGAGACCGAGCTCGAGCAGAAAGTGGCCGCCGCCGCCGTGGTTCTGCCGCCTGACGAGATCGTCGACACCGTCGAAAGGGACAGATACTCTCCGGCTACCGGGCTGATCGACACGAATCTCAATCTATTGGCCACCATTCAACACCTGCACTGCCAAGTGATGCTGGCCCTGACAGAGAGGCTCAGACCGTCGATAACTATGCCAAGCCCGCTGGTTTTGCCCACTGCGGCCAACGTGCTGACCAACGGGATGATGATGGGTTCCGAGGTGTCGGTGCAAACCGGGGAGAACCGCACGTGAGAGAAGGAAGACCAGTCGCGAAAGATATGGAAGAATCCTGGACTGTTCTATTGATTCTTCCCCTCTTCACCACGTTGGCAAAATTGCGTCGCGAACGCGCGCGCTTTTCGTCGGCCACATGAGGCCGACCGAATGATACGATGGACATGTATCGTTGTTCCCGATCGGATGTGTCGAGTATGAGAAATATAGTTTTCTATATATTCCGTTGCGTGTGGGTGAAAGTTAGAAGCAGGATGGAGGGACAAGTTATAACGCTTGCTCGATACCTAATCTTGTTCTTCTCGATATCGCACGCCGGACTGGATTACCGAAGTACCCGGTCTAAGAGCTTCGGAAATAGAAAGAAACCTACCGACGACTTCACTTTTGCAAATTTGGTTTAAGTAGGAAAACTTGTAGACTTTATTTTTACTCATTTATTATATTATGGGCATTGGCCCTGTGTTACAATATTGGGAAAAAAGAAACTAAATTGTAACACAAATCTAACTGTGACACAAAGAAAGAAATAAATGAATACTTAAGTTACTGCTCAACTCATGGACAGATCCAAAAAGAAACAAATCAACCAGTTGCATATTCCAGCAATCGAATTGATAAATTTGAGATCACCGATGAAAAAATTGCGCGAGGACATTCGAAGAAACAGAGGAATTATCAATCAGACTGACGACGATTTTTCTTTACTTTCAATTAAAGGGTTTTTTTTTTTTAAGACTTCTCTAAATTTTTAACGTATCCGGTAATACCCGATCGGTAGATACCGGACCCATCCAGCATGCATACCGATTCGGCTCGTGTTCCTCCACGAGAGAGAGAAAGAGAGAGAGAGAGAGAGAGAGAACGCGGCCAATATCCGATCCTAGCTGCCATTCAAACTATCGGCTAACGCGATCATCTATTAAACCGGATAAGATCAATTACTTGGTCGGCGTCGTGGCGTCAACGTCAGTTAAAGTCGGGACCGGGGGAGGAGGAAGCTGGGATCGGATCTCGTTTCGCGCGCGCTCGATATAGACGGTGAAACGAGACGAATTATTCGTGAGTCTGTCAAAATATGGGTCGGCTCTGTCGATTTATAGAGGAAACGACCGCAACCTGAACAACACCGCGGGGCCCTTTTACCGCGGAATTGTGTTCGATATTTTGAGATCTGACTCTCGAACGCGATTCGCTCGTTAGAAACACACACAAACACACACACACATACATACACATGTATATATAGAAAGAGAGAAAGATCCACCAGAAAATGGACGGCGGTTTCGACAGCAGCCAGAAGGACAGCTCCTGAATATTTAACCGCCCGACAAGATCGATGACGGCCTCTGACTCGTTGACCCGCGCCACACGCTTTCCGAATTCGCGTTTCGTTTCATCGTCGACAAAAACTCGGACGGACACGCGATAATTTGCCACTGAGGACAAAAACGGTCTCGCCCCGACTCTCTCCGAGTTTGGATATTTGATCGAAAAATAAAAAGAACGAGAAAGGAGGCTAATTGAAACCATCATTCACCGTCACCACGTTCGCGTATACGCACGATTTCTTTCGACTCGATGTTAATTTTAAATCGTTCATTGGCGAACATATTTTTGGTTTTCGAACTGGCGAGACTCGAGACGCACAATTACGCTTAATTCGCAGAATCCCATTTCTAGCCGATACGCGATGATACCGCGACGAAAATCTCCACTATATCGAGGACGTATAGATTAATGTTTAAACGGACGAGAAACAAATGTAATCTTCATGTAATCGGGACCTCGCTTAGCGCGAACGAATATATTATTATACCAAAGGTGTTGCAGAAGGCCACGATCGGGAAAAATCTCTCCTTTCGTTAGGGGAGTTTTGTTGCCGAATTTGTTGATCGATGTTTGCGAGAGCGATTTCACGTCGAGAACGAGAACGACTTTCACGGGTGTGTGTGTGTGTGTGTGTGTGTGTATGTGTGTGCGAGACTCGTTCGACGCTAAACATTTTCGTAATTTGACCGTTGTAGACTAGCCTTGTGTATGATATTAATAAAGAAAGAAAACAGAAAAAAAAGAAAAAAAAAATAGAGAGTAGTTTCTTCGTGTATTATACTAGCTTGTCGTTGAAGACGCCGCGTCTGACGTGTGACTACACGCGAACGTATATTTGTACTCTAGGAGTTTGATAATTGTTGTGAAAGTAGAGACGATTCTGATGTGAATCAAGTAAACGTAAGACGAGAAACAAGTTGAAAGTGTTGGATAGCACCTGAATCTATTATTTTGTATATAATCGTTGTAACATAGCGCAGTTAGTCGTTAAGGATAACAAAAAAAATGAAAAGAAAGAAAAAGAAAAAAAAGCGTGCGGCTGTATTATTATGAATAATATTGCTATTATTATTATTATTATTATCATCATCACCATCATCATCATCATCATAATTATCATCATTATCATTATTATTATTATTATTATTATTATTATTATTATTACCGTGACAGTTATCATCATTATGATTAATTATTAATTATTATTATTATTTTATTATATTTAAATTGCACACGAACAAGATGAGAAAATATATGAAATCACAAAATCCAAACGAACAGTTTTTTCATTCCTCCTCCTTTCCCCCTTCCCTCTATTTAGATGTATCTAATTAATTTTACGAAACCGAATTTCGTTTAAAATTTTCCAAAAATAATGAAATTTTATATTCACTTTTCTTTCGCGGATTAATGGAGAATTTAAAAGTGCTAAGATCCACATCATGTGACAAGTTATATAAAATATCCAAAGCACATTGCTTTCAACAATATCTGATATGTGAAATATTGGAGAGATTCAGTGCTACGATATTAAAGTCTTACATTAGAACTTTTGTGATCAAAGCTGTTTCTTTTTTTCTTATTTTGTCACGTGCATATCAATTAAAAAAATAGTAACTAAAACATTAAAAGAGAGATCCTTGAAATCAAAAAAAAAAATCTTATTTATACATTGTAACACCTGCACTGGACCTCCTCGATTTTCTATCGAGATTCTATTGTGTCCTTTAATTCGCAGTCTAGTGATGAAATTTCAACAAACTGAAAGATAATAT
>WIUT01003643.1:0-19231 GCA_010645135.1 Tetragonula clypearis
TAACAGTGATATATAATTCTCAAAAATTTAATTTTTGTTTACTATTTTAAATTTTTGATTATTTTAATAATAATAATAATAATAATAATAATAATTTTTGATTAATTTTCACGTCATTTCAATTCAGAGCAAATGTTTTTGTTTTAGAATAAAATTTTTGAGAATTATATATCACTGTTACTTTGTATCCGGTGACTGCGACAAAAAACATTATAGAAGATTAAATTACTTAGTAAATTATAATTATATTTATATTATATTTAACTTGGAATCTTTTATTTATTGAATAAATGCCATTATTAAACTGCGAGTGTTTGCGCTTTCGGAAATTCAATGTTCGAAAAATTTACAAAATATACTACACAGTAATATGTAAAAATATAGAAAACATTCAAGTTAGAATACTTATTATGACATACAAAAATCTTATTTCTTAATTATGTTCAAAAAAATATATAAAATTGCATGAAATCATACAAATTTCGCAGAGAGAATAGTAATGTAAAATATCCTAAATTTTAGTGATCTAACATAAATTACTATAGTCATCTATTATACACTGTTTGAGATCTAAAATAAATTGGTGAATTTAATTAAATATAGTGTATATCTATTTATTTATAGTATTATCTATTTCATGAAATATAATATTTATTCAATAGTGTAAATGTCGTATCTTTAATTAAATATACACACATATAATAAATATGTAAATAGAGATTTAACAATGAATTTAACAGTAAATCAGAGATTAAGTACACATACGTGTTATTATATAGTTAGTTCTCTCTTAACAGTATGTTAATTTTGTGTTTCCACAGTATATTCAAATATTTGACTTATTAATGATAGAAATTCATACGGATGAGGGATACAAATCAAAACAGAAAATCAAACTAACTTGTCGAAGAATCGGAAGAATAATGCCACGTCGCGTAACAAAATATAGTATAGCATAAATCCTGTTTACTTTTGTTACCGTGAAATGGTAAAATTTTTTTTTTTATCGTTTGCTCGATTTATCGATTTGAATGATTCATCTTTCGATCGGCAGTAAAAATATTTTACGAGATAGTATCGTTTCATTCGGAAAATTATCGAATATAATTTTAATATATGATTCTGCAATTAATCGCGAAACTAACGTACAATGGAAGCACAACCTCTCTCACGTTAGAACTTGGTTAAACGCGTTTAAATTTCAAACTCCAGACGTAATAATAAACACGGTTATCATCCAAATCCAGGTATAAAATGCGGTATAAAACTTCTCGAGCTAGATGTATACCTTTATCCGTGTAAACAGTATTTTCTAAATTAAAAATGGAGCATCACCCTTGCTTCTTCCGTCCTTTTATTAACGTACGAAAGTTACGTAACATGGTACACCGTGTTAAAAGAAGTCGCAGAACTTCAATAACTCTGAACTCAGTGGAAATTCAGATCCTCTCGTTTTTCATTGACAAATAATATATTTTGAGGAATTTAGTTGCACATTTACGTGCGAGGACAGAGCAATTAGAAAATTTTCATAATACTTTTGTCGATCGAGGAAGAAGGAAAATTCATTTTCAATGAATTTAAAACTCAATCGGAGACAATTGGAGGATTTCAGTATACGTTGATTTAAAAATTGAATTCCCTTCAATTTAAATTAATTGTAGGTATACCACCGAAAATTTGATTAACGTCTATACTTTCGCTCAAAAATTTAGAATTTAATATTTCAAAAGAAATAATAATAATCTCCTTAAGTGATTGCACATTTAGCAATTCATAGTATGATTTTAATAATACGTGCTACAGTTTTGGCTAATTATATTTGATCGGTTCATCAACTTTGGAAAACAAAAAATAGAGAAGTTCTTTCTTGAAATTACTTCTAAAATTTAAACTCGGATGCTAGTTAATCGTAAAAAAAAAAAAAATCCAGAAAATAAAATTTAAATACATAGTTGCGTAAAAGAACGAACTGGAAACTTTTAATAATTCGAAAATAGGAACTCGGAAGAAAAGAAATTAGAAATATTCGCTTCTAGTGCGCTTGAAACGCTACAGAGTGCTTTTTTTATTTTTATCAATGACAGCTGGAACTGCAAAACTATCAAATCACAAAGGATCACAGCGCATAGAAATTGTTGTACATATCAGGTCGCCTACCATTGAAACGAAGCAAGGAATGTCCTCGTTCTTGCAGCTACCGGCGTTTCTGATTGGTGTAAGTTTGCATTGCGTCTAGAGTAATAAAGCCTCATGCATAATAAACGAGACGAAGGACAAAGTAAATGGTTGAACATTTAACTTCTCGAAAGGAAGAAGGAAAAACTTGAAAAAAAAGAAGAATAAAAAATGATTGTTTCGTCGCTCGCGAATTTATGACATCATTGATAGATATTGTTCAATTTATCGATTTAAGTTGCACCGATGGAAATGACCATGGCTGTGACAACATTATTTAATAATTAGTATGGCGGATTTGAATACATTCGCAGGGAATCGAAATAAAAATCGCGGAAACGCTCGCAATGCATATATATAGCACGCAAAAATTCTTAAATGCACAAAAATCATGAAATATAGTATATTCTTAATGATGCTCTTTCTATCTTAAAATAATATATTGTATATTGTAGAGAATTTACGAAATTATATAATAGAATATTTCTATTTAGGTTATTCCCTTTACGTCCCGAAAAATTCTTTAGGTTAGATTTAGGTCAGGTCATCCCCTTAATTACGTTCCGAAAAATTCTTAAATGAAATATAGTCTATCCTTAGTGATATTCTTTTTTTTATTTGAAGTAATATATTGTATATTGTACAGAATTTACGAAATTATACGATAGAATATCTCTATTTAGGTTTCGTCCCCTAAATTACGTTCCGAAAAATTCTTTAAAATCACGAAATATAGTCCATTCTTAGATAATTAGATATTCTTTTTTATTTAAAAAGTAATATATTGCATATTTGTACTGAATTTACAATATCCACGGTGGCGCTAGGATTTCCATGAAAATCGAGAACTGGCCTTCTTTTTTTCGTCCGTCGCTGATGGAAATCGGAGTCTACCTGCGAAGGCTATACTCAGCGGCAGCTAAAGTTTCCTTCAATTTGCCGAAACGGCGATTAAAGCCTGGCAGAGTGTCGTTTAGCTGCTACGATCAGTTGAAGCTACACACTGATTGCATGTACAAATATACAATTAAGGGTTCATTTGCGAGGCGAGGGCCACGAGATTTGGCTGAACATTTTGTTAATTGACTATTGGACCCCGGGCGTAGGGTGGTAGGCAAGATTAACAGCGAAAACGCCGAGGAAAAGTTCGCTTCGAATCCGTGACTGCCTGATGCGAATTTCAGTTCGAAAGAGTGGATATTAAATTAAACGTGGTTGGATTGTTGTGCTTAAAAGGCGCTTCCGTATATTTTGCATCAGGAGTTTTCTCTCTCTCTCTCTCTCTCTTTCTTTTTTTTTAATACTTTATTAATTTTCTCTCGAGGTTTTTTCTCATCAAACCAAATTATTAGATTACACAGAGAAGCTGCAAAAGCGTTCACGTATTATGCATATTATATTACAACTAGGCCGCGAAATTTTTATGCATTTGTGAGAGGCCTGTCAATTATTATTTCATTGTTTCCTGGTATTTAATTAAAATTCCTCATCTTTTTTAATTAAATTATTTTATGGGAAATTAATTAAAACCGAAGGACTGATGCAATGAGCAATAATTGTAACGATAATTCTTGAGATTTCAGGAAAACTGTAAAACTTCAGTTGTAAAAAATTGTGGAAGATACAACGGATGGAGAAATATTTCGTAGTTAAAAAAATATATTGAAAAATAGAATTAAAGAATATAAATTAATTGAAAAGTATAATAAAAACGTTGCGTTGATGCAACAATATTACATATTCAAAATATCTTACATGTAATATAGTACATACAGTTGCAGAGAAAAAAAATTTCAAATGGTATTCAAGTGTATTAATAATCTACCAAGTATTATAAAGTAAAGTGAAAGCAACCTATTCTGAAATATATTTTATATTTATTGCTCTTGTTGCTATACATTCGCACATTCGTAAGATGTAAAACAGATAAGACTGTACGATAGGATATTTATGGAAATATACTAGGTGTATACATGAAACATTTATAGAAGAACATATTATATAAAACATTTTGATATTTCATTAACTACGAGGAGATTCGACTGTTATGATTACATTGGTCAAATCTGAGGATACATATATAAATATATAATTACAAAACATTTAGCACGTAGTATTTCATATTTAATAACTGTAATATATAGATAAAAGAAGAAAAATTAAAAATTTGTGACTTGAAATATCTTACTATCTTTACGTATCGATATAGAAACATTTAATTTCGCATAACGGAAAGAATTGTTCCAAAACAAAAGGGCAACGCCACATTGCAAATTAAATACTTAATGTTTCTGCTAAAACTGGAACATGCGATGATTCGCTGCCATTCTGCCGATAGAATCAGAAATAAATCAACATCAACGCGGAAAACGTGATTTATACCTGGCAGCGGTTTATTTGCATTAGAAACTGAATGATCTTTCATTGTAATCCAATATTGATAGTGACTGAGCCATCTGTCTTATCGGAGTATTTCTCCGAGGACAGAACGTCTGACCTTCCGGTGGAAAAATCATTCGAAAGGCATCTGGGCGTCGATCTGACCGCTCTAGCCGATGAAGAAGAAGAGCATTCGCTTGCTTTAGCAGAGAATCGGGCTTATTGTATCGGACAGTAATGGACAGCAACACTGTTATCATTATCCGGATGACCTAATAAAGACATCGATGAACGTCGATTTCTTCGTTTTCTTCTTTTTTTTTTTTTTTTATTTTTTCCACCCTTTTTTTTCTTTTCACGTTCGCAATTCGGGGAAATTTGAATCTCAGATGTAAGAATGTCAAATGTAGTTGAGGATTTATACACACTTACGCAACGATAAATTTGTCTCATCTATCGTTAAATATCATTTGTAATAAATACTCTATTTGTGACAAATTACGAAAGTTTACTTCAAGAAGACTCGATGCATATAAATGTTGTATGAAAATATTTTAAAATTGCAATTAGATCACGACATGGCTGTATTGATGAAATTTAAAATCAATCTGGAACTGACTTATTAAATTATTAAGTTAATACTAAGTTAAATTAATAAATCATACTGTACATTAATTTATAATAAGAATAAGTATTAAAGATAGTTCCAGTGAATATTGAGAATACAATGGATATTTAAATACTTCTTTTATTTTTGCGAGAAAGCGTGTATCAAATATCTCGTGATCCCTGTATATATTTTTAGAATTGTTTCAAACTTTACCAATACAATCCTGACAACCAATTCTCACTATAATGTCGATAAAATGCCAAAATGTTTTGCAAAAGATTGTTTGCAAAAGATGTCTGAATATTTTCACGAGCAGAGTATTGAAAGAAATACATATTGCTATTTTCTCTTATTACTATCAAACGATTCATATCATCTCATTGTTGCCGATTGTTCCCTTTTTCAATTGTCGAGAAATTAGGTTAATCCACCACTAAAACTGAAATTGATAAAGTGGTAAGCTCGTTGGATATTTTAAAAACTTTCGTACGAGACTTCCCCGGTGTATAATATCTCGTTTATAAACTAGAAAATACATTTAATTAGTACAAATCGATAGCTGCAACATGCGTTTCCTTTGTCGACGTTATGCTTCAAATATTTTCCCCATAGTTTCTGTCCTGCAGTTTATTGAACTTTCAACTTTTAATCCAATTAAAATTCAAACGGAAATCCCACAAATGACAAATTAATTTACCATTGTTAATTCACTCCGATAAAAGAAAGGAAACCGCATGACAAGGTACTAAGAAAAAAAAAAAAAGAAGAAGAAAGAAAACTGAATCACGACAATGGAAAAATAAACGGGAAATTCGTGCTCACTTTGCCACGTATTAATCAGCAGAGACTTTTTTATCAAGGAAACTATGAACGATTCCGAATATTATCTCACCACGGAACTGGCCTAGCTAGCTAAATTGTAACGCATGAGTAATTCCCGTAACCGAGCGTCTTTACGTACCAAATGCGTCTCGGAAGAAGTCTCGAAAGTTTCATAAATCTTGTTGCGAAAGTTCACGAAGTTCGCTGCTTAAATCTAGAACGAGTAATTTTTAAATAGCGATTTCCCTTCGGCGAAGTGTTCCCACGTTTAAACAAATGCCCTACATTTTTATCTGCAAGCTTTGGTCACGTCCTTTTACCACGATTCAACGTTCAACTGAAGGGATCTGAAGTTTCGGATTCTCGTTGACAAATATAAATATTGCTGACGATGAAAGATTTTATCTAGCGTGCATACATCTATTTTAAATAGTTTACTAATATATTTTATAAATATAAATATATATATATATATATTTTTTTTTAAATAGTTTACTGTACATTTTAAAGTGTATTGGATATTTTATTGACTTTTAATTAATTTGTTGAAATTCTACGAATTACAAAATATCGACAAGAGTCCATAGAAAATCGTACAATTTTTTTTTTAAATTTACTTTGAAATCGTGCAGGATTATTTACAACAAAGTAATATTCTAGTTTATCAGCTAGTTATAATACGCACAGAAGACGGTATTTTCATGCAGAAGGGGTATTTCCATCAGCATTATTTGAATAATTTTTCATTATTTTTAATCGATACTTCTAACTGGTATCGGTTTCATCGTGTAGCTGCAAACGAAACGTGTGAAGCGAGCCGTGTAACTGCGAAAACGTGTAAAACGTGTAAAGGAAACCGAAACCGTATAACTACGAATAAAACGTGTAAAAAAAAAAGTAAATAAAAAAAAATCCATGCAACTGTGTGAAAAAAATACCGATCGTGTGAATCGAGACCCAGGTGTACTATATTTTATCGTCACGCAGTATCGCAAAGACCAGGCCACCCAATCAATCGCCTTTAATTCTTTAATTTTAGCGATTAACTCTTTGCGATAAAAATTTTTTTCTATTTTTCTAGAAAAAGAAAGGAACACAGACAATTATCCCCGACAAAAAAAGAGAAAAAGCGAACCGATTAACAATTTAATGGTCTAAGAAAGAATGATCGCGGAAAGGAGGCGCAATTGTTAAATACACCGGGAACGTGACTCGAGCGGCAAACAACGTGTTAGACGGACGGTGAAATCTGTTATACCTGACAGTCGGTGGTTCCAGCTCTCGCGTTCTACGTGATATATTGCGAAGCCAACGAGAGATCGAACCCCTTTGTATCCCCCCATAAGTTATCCGCGGTCCGCTTCCAAGGTTTCTCGCAACAGATGTAAGCTACTTGAGAAATCTTGCTCGAAACTCGTTCTTCTCACAAAGCACACACACACACACACATACACATACACGCGCATCGCGACAGCTGATGCTATTAATATTGCGGATAATGCGAGCGACGCGTTTTCGCCTTTTTCAGCTCCATTCTCGCCGAACTGTAACATATCTATATTTGCGAACGTATTAACTGGAAGGATCGGATAACCGCGAATATTACGAAAGAACCAACCCGAAAAATGTACGGCATCAATTTGATCGTTTATCACTCTGAATTTATTCTGCAAATACGTTGCTATTATTGCAGTACTATATAACAGCCACGAAACTGAGAACCCGGTCAGATGAATTTTTATTTGATGGCTGTTTAATCTGTTAATTTCGACTGCTTCGCTATTTGGGTGATATATCGAAGTTTTTACTCGCGAACGCGTTTGACTGAAAGACTAACGTGAATTGAATTTATATTTAATTGAAACTGAAATATATATATTTCAAATATCTCGCGTACCTGGCTACAATAGTTAAATTCTTCATCAGTATATTCAAAGTTTGGGATTCACGTTTATTTAAATTGAAATTCGCGAGCTTGATTTCAGAAATTTCCATTTCACCGAAGCTATTTATCGGAAAAGATGACGATATCAGTAATTACGAAAATGACAAAAGAAGAAACGTGAGAAAATTATCGTTCAAAAAACACACGGTGACTCTTAATACCATCGTCAGTGAAAATCTACGAGATTCTCTAATTTTAATTTTCGATAGATACTTAATCTATATAATTTCCAATTAAAATTAATTATTAAATTATTAAATTTCTGTTTCACTCTGCAATTCACAGTACTGAAATTTTGTTTCTGAATGGATTAACTACGAACGAACAATAGTTGGGTTCAGATGGAAATTATTAAAAGAAAAATGTAGCTCCACTTTAGTCGTTCATCATTTTCTTAATTAATAATTCACTATTTATGCGCTATTAACACGCTATGAACACATCGCTGTTTTATTTTAATACTGCTGATTCCGATTAGTAATCTGTAAGATTAATTTTCATTCAACAGGTATCTAAATCATTAATTCGGATTTCGTATGAAATTTCATTTCTGAGCCCGTTAGAACGGGAGATTATCACAGATACTGCGAGAAAAAATTAAAAACTGGAATTTATCCCCGTGCTGGAACTTCAAATTTATATCACACGGATTTATTTCTGAACTCAATATTGAAATTTCATTTTTCAGAGTATATTAACTGGAAGAACGATACTGTTTAATTGCCGTGTGGAACTTCAAATTTATATTATATCATATTATATTATAAATTTACTTCTGAACTTGGTATTGAAGTTTCATTCTTGAATATATGAACTGAAAGGAAGATACGAAGAAATTAAACTGAAATTTATTCCTGAACAGGTACATTCGAACTTGAAAATGTATTTCTCAGCTTGATATCGAAATTTCGTTTCTAATTTGCTGGAAACAGTACGACTACGTATTATAGTTGTATAAAAAAAAAAAGAAAAAAAACAAAGCGAAAAGAGTACGGTTTCACTTTGGTCGTTTATCGCGCGGAATTGTGACATCGCGATATCGCGACGCTATTGTAACTGAAAATCCATCGGACTAATTCTCGTTCGACAGATATCTGACCCGTTAATTTCAATTTAATACCTATTCTGTCCTTACAATTCGCACGATATTGCAATTTTATAAATCGTCATCATCTGTAAGAACAGCACTCAGTTGGATTGCCGCACGAAGTTACGAAAGAATCATGCAAATTAAAATTTATCACCAAGTTTTTATATTGTCACTTTAATTGATTTCCAAAACTTGACGTTGAAATTTCACCTCTAACCGCGAATTAATTAGAAGGATTTATTTAAAATAAAAATAATGCAGTCTCGTTTTGATCGTTCATCATCCTATAATAATATATCACGATACTGTAATTATAACCATTGCGATTAGAAATCTTTGACTTTCAATGCCCATTCTATTGCATCGTATCGTAAAATCAATTATTAGAAATTAAAGAATTATTATTAAAGGTAATTAGAAAAAACAAAGTTTGTTACTTGAATTTACGATATCCTGACGCTATTGAGAATCCATCCGGGCAGATCTTCATCTCGCATGTATCTGATTCGTACAACATCAGTCTGACGATGACCACCATTGTACCTGAAAATTAATAGGGCTGATTTTCATTCGATGCGCATCTAACCTGTCGATTACACGATTTAGTATCTATCCCGCCTTTGGAATTCGCACGAAAATTATGAAATTTCATCGCTGACGCGCGTACAGCGGTGGATGTATTCAATCGCTGATTGAATATACGCGTGCAAAAGGAAATAGGATGCGCGTTCAATGGGGGGCCCTGGAGCGTCGTTAAAGCTATAAACCCCCTTCTAAACAGTGAAAACGCGTCGTCCGCGATTAGCGAGATCCCAGACAGAGAGAAGAAAGCGAATAATCGCGTTATTTTCTTCGGCCAGAGTTTCTCGATGGCCCGTTTTTCTCATCTCATTGTGAGACGATGCCCTTAAGGAGAACGGCCCTTCTCGCGCGAATATCGTTATACTGTACAGCTGCTTTGTCTCCAACTCGCTTGGCTGCGAACTCGAACGAAGTTAATTGCATTGGCGGATTACACGGCGAGACGGAATTCCTTCTTTTTTTTTTTCGGAATTTCCTTCTCCGAGTCTTTCTCTTTCGTATATTTAAATTCGTTGGATTCGCAGTGAATATTGCTCAATTTATTGAATGACAAATTTACTCTTTCGAGCATATTTCATTGAGTTTTTTTTTTTTTTTTTTTTTTTTTGATTGAAAAATGACTAGATACATTAAACTTGATTTGTGCACGTGTAAACGAATTTATTACTCAACTTAATATTTTATTAATACAGTCGTTAGTTTTATTTATCTTTATCGATTTTATTCCGTTTCATCTCGATTCGTATTTGCTCTGTCTATTAATTTAATTCTGCCCGTTAAATTTGAAAATTCGCGATTCCGGAATCCACGACCAGTGAAAAGGGGAAGAAAATTATTTTTGTAAGATTCAATAATGAAAACTGATACCTCCCGAAAGTAATTGAAATACGTGCAATTTGTTTGTTCGAATGAAACGCTAATATTTAGAGAAATAAACGAAAACTAATTTTGGCCAGGCACCTGTGGCATGTGGCATTCTCTCCCTGTACGATTTTTTTTTAAATATTATATCATCTATTGTATTATTTCCCGACAGAAGTTAATAATAAAACAAAATTCAATCAAATTGATGCTTCCAAAATGTTGCCAACAACATTTCGGCTGAAAGTTTCGACCACCACGGCACTGGCAATTCATAATTGAATATCGATGAAATAAAACTAGACGCAGCACGTGACGTTATTAGTTCGTTAATACTTCAATTTCGCGGGGAATCCAATAATTATTTACATGTACGTATAATATAGATTTCAGAAGCGATCGGAGAAAGTTTCGCGAGGGAAAGAAAGTTTATTCATCGCGTATTTACAACGACGCTTTTTCGTCAGCTGACGTAACAAAGCGTAATTAAAAAAAAAAAAAAAAAAAGAAAAAAAAAGAAAAAGAAAAATCGACAGTATGTCAAAGCGACTGAGAAGCGGCGCTTTCAATTTCCTGAAACCAAGAGATCATGATTGATTTTGAACTGACTTCGCGTTTCCTGCCACTTTGCATGTTATAACAATGTATTGCAATATATTTTCGAGTGTAATCTATAAACGCGTTGAATAAAAATAAAGCTCATGAATAATACGAGACAGCTCGAGGATTTTATCATTGAAAATACGGATAACAGAATTTCACTTCGATGAAAAATGTGTCGAAAATGTTTACGTACAAAGAGAGAGGGAAATATTTTGCTTCGTTCGAACAAAATGTATTATTTCCCTCGAAAAAAAAAACTCTTTAATGAGGACGTTTCATTTATCTGACTTTCACTTTCTAATTCAAGATTCTAACTCGTAGTTATTCGAAATTTAATTGTTCTCAAGTCGATTTATACGAAAAAAACGCGATAATTATTCCTGTACAGTGTATAAATCATGGAATGGTTTCCGATTCATTTTTCAGATTGTTCAGCACTTACTAGTTAGCAAGTTGTTGAATTTTATTAATAAATAAATGTCTGAACTTCTATTGATTCTACGTGGAACTTGAATTTCTATCTCCTGCAACGAAGAAGTAAGTCGCATCGTGGCAAACGAAATTTTGAATTTAAGATCATCATAAAGACATGACGCACAATACATAGATGTTCGTATAAACATTGACTATAATGACGAACGAAAGCTACAAATATGTAATTCTACTTTAAAAAAGTAAAAGAAAAAGCGACCTTTAACGAAATGTTTTTCATAATTCCTAAAATTTTCATAGTTTCGATTTAAATTAAATAAATAATTCATTTAATAATAACGTAGATTAAATAGTTACTATTATGTTGATAGTTTTAATTTGCTACTAAGTACTGATTAATTTTTGTTTCGAACATTCTTCCATTACCAGAAAAATCGTAGGTATTGTTTCACATTACACCCGATATATCTAGTTCTTTCTACTTTTAAATTATAACTTGATTGACTTGCTTTCTTTTTCCAACAGCATCCTTTTCGGTAGAAAAGTTATTAATTATATTAATAATAATTATTACATGTTATTATAATATAATATATAATATTACGATATATTATAATATATTATAATATATTATAATGTTATATAATTTTATTATATTTATTAATTCTGTGCATATATGTGTACGATGGAATTGATTTGACATGCAATACGGAAATTCATAATTCTCCGTTTCACGTTTAATATGGTGGAAACGACGAGATGAACGTATTACACATACATATTATTCGTCTGTATTAAATGTAAAAGTGTATTAAATTCCCTAACCGAATCGATTCAGAATTAAAATTAAAAATTTCATCGTGGCTGCAACGAGAGCGAATGAAATGAGCGACGCTGGCAGCATGAAGTAGAATTCCCCCAAAAATTTCGAGGTTTTCCGACAGAATAGTTCGGCGTAAATTAAAATATCTCCGACGAGAATTTACCGAGTTCACGATTTACCGAGGATAATTACATAAAAATTCTTTCGAAATTTAATTATCGAAGCTCCGCAAGATTATCTTCAATCTTAAAACTTCAATCAATTCTTAATCTTGAACTTAAATCAGTGTTCTTAAACCAGGGTTTCACGTGCGAGTATTATCTTTCCAGGGTAATGTGTAAAATTTATAGGAAACTCAACGAATCATTTTCGAAAGTATTGATCACTGGAAAGTATCTCCTCACGGTGTTGCTAGCCTCCACTTTATCACTTTCAATTTGCTCTACAAACTTTCCTAAATCTCCTCGATATCGAAATGAACTTCGAGATGGAAACTTTCGACGATCCTACAGGCGCATCTATGACTTAAGAAATGAGATTGTTTCCTTCGATTTCTGTAACGTAGAGAAGGAAACACTTTTTTCCTCTCTCCAACTTATTTTATTCATGGGGTTTACACTAGTAGTACTACGAGAAGTTAACATTTTTAACATCAGACAGAGGTCTTTTAAGTGATGATATTCTTCATAATTTTCACACTTATCATTCGTTTATTAATAATTGCAAAATCCTGTAGTCTACGAAATTTTACTCTTTTTACCATCGTGAAAAAAGAAAGTAAAACTTAAATTTAAATATGCAACTTATCACCCAGAATTTCATGTGACATCCAGTTACTTTCTAATAAAGAGTCTGTGAAATAATTCTTCTACTGTTCTAAGAAGGAAAATATTATCTTTCCTCGACTCATCTTTTTATTCATGAAACTACGTAGAAATTTTCTTGAATATATAATTGTTCGTAGCCCTGTATCTTGTTGTAATCAATCGTATAAATAGCACGAGAAGTAATTTTTAATTTCCACATAAACAAATACAATTCTGTCATTTCATCTCCAACTTATTTAAGACGCACAAGCATACTTTTAACGTCAGACAGAGATATTTATTTCAAATGAGAATATTTTTTTATACACAATTGATGAATCAAACATCAAATTTTTCAGCAAGAAGAGAATAGTTACCCAATTTATAAAACTTGAATGCATCATAAAATTTCTATCTTTTTTTTGTTTTTGAATTACGTTTTTACATTCGTGAATAAGAAAGTTATACTTATTGTTAGTTAGAAAATCTAATACATGCCATTTCTTTATTGTTATAGAGAAAAAATTCGATCTGTTATTCATTTAAATTCGCTAATCCTATTTATTTCTAGATCATTCGTATAAAAAAATATGTTTTTCTGTAAAACATCTTACAAAAGTATATATAGCCTTGTATATCTTTGGAATTTCAATTGCATTATTCGTGATATTTTGTAAATTATAAATTATGCGACAAGCAGTCCATGTAGCTGACCTTTGAAATCTGTTAACAGTTTGCTCTTCTATTTTATACAGCTCGATAAGATAGAAGCAGCGAGCGCAACACGTGTTCCATTATATCCCTTTATTTAGGAGACGCGCACGAACTGCCATATTAGATAAATGCCACCAATCGTTTGCGGCAAATGTAATTCAGGGATTGAGAGAGAGAGAAAAAAAAAATGATTGATCGCATAATTTTACAGAGTGAGAATACGCTCCAATCTCGAAATGTTTTCGCAGGATCTTACTAACGTTTGAACTGAACTTTCATATTTATCCCCATGTATGTAGAATAATCTTCATTCATAAAAATTGAGTTCAAACAATTTAATGAAAATAATTTCTTGATCGAACGTTGTTCAATGATTATTTTGTTTCAAATTTGTATAGAACTGTTATGATTTAAAATAACTACAATTGCGAATGAAAAAATTGCTTATGCGAGATAAAAATACTAAATTCATATTTGTAGAAAATTTCAAGATACTTCTCTCTCAAGTATAAGTTCATACATGAAAATCATACACGAATATTTTTGATCATAGATCGGATTTATATATTCAAATTATAAATTTGTAAATATTATAATAATTCAAGGAAAAATACTTTTAACCGTACTTTGTATCTTGTGTATAATAATATATTAAAGTGCAATATTATTCATTTATATTCCTTTACTATCATCGAGAAAATTACCCTACCTTTTAGTAAGTTCTGTTTAAAGCAACCGAATTTAAAAAGAAACAAAAACAAAAGACAGCTGTTTATTTCAATTCCTGCTTATTATCGACAAGAAGGAAAACAAAACTTTGCCCGTAATTATTCTCCAATAATTTCGAAGAGAAATTGCAAATGTTAGATTAGAATAATCCAAACGGAATTTCATTAATAATCTCCATATTATCAAAGTTCAAACCTGTCCGGTTTATCATTTTCCCTAATGGTACACGGGCTGACATAAATAACTTGTTGCTGGAAGTTCACGTTCAATAATTATTGCAACTAACGAGAGCCTTCCTTGCTGCTTAATACGTTTCAAATTGAAATTACAAATCAACGACTTTGCCAAATACGTTTGCCAATGAAATGACTGTTATCTGACGTTGTGATGAAACAATATTGATCGTATGTTCTTAAAAATCATGTGTTTTATACAATGTATTAATTAAATTGCACGTATTTCAGATGAAGCGAGTGAATTTTTGGGAAAATTTTAAAATTCACAGCAATAGTTTGTATGTTTCTTGAAAATAATGTTTTTTAATAGATGGTGGATTTTGATACGCATCCTTAGATAATTTTAAAACAAAGAAATACGTACGAATATTTAAAATAATATACTGTTTTTAATCATACGCATAAAACAATGAGATTCGTCAGATTACTTTGTATTATCGAAACTATTTGATCTGGTGAATTAATGAAACGGAAAATTTCTCAGTGTTCTGAAAGAACTTACAAAAATTTGAGTGTTAGAGCGAGTCGTTAATTCTGAGCTTAGCTTTCGTTTGTGATTTGTATGATTTCGCGAGTTGTTGAATAAATTATGTATATTTGAGATTTACATCTATCCTAACGAATAAATTCTGTTATTTGCCAATAATGATTATTAATTACCTAATAATCACAAGCATTATTCATTGATCTGATTGTTTTATAATCGTAATTATTAATTATTAATCACTTTGCTTAATTACATTAGGCAGCCTTGTTAATATGTATTACAAGAAACTAATTGAAATAAAAGTGTACCTTACACGTTCGCCGATCTAATATTAAAAAGATACTGTTAAATCTTATTTAGCACTAACAAACAAAAAAGTAACGAAAAAAGGAACATAGAATAAGTGTTTATATGTTTTATTTCTCTTCTCGTTGTTTTCTTAATTAATATTATTGGTGATTTAATTAACCAACTTTAAAACAGTCTCTTGAAGCGTACTTTTAAAAGAGTTATAACATTTGTGTACGATTCGTTAAAATAGAATGTTTAAAATATATAATAATTTACAAATTAATTTCAGCCTCTTGATTATTATGGTAAATCGATAGAAATTTGTTACCCCAGACATTCCTTTTCAGCTAGAAAATTACTCAATCTGAAATTAGTGTATAATTTTATTATTTTGTACCATTATCATTCAAAAAGAATTGAAATAAATTGAAATTTCTCTACTTGGACCGTTTGTTTTAAAACTGAAAACATTTTTAACAAATAATTTTATTTATAAATTTTTACTCGTTTGTGTCAAGTCAACTTTTTATTCGTATTGAAATCTTGTTGCTAAATGAACGCGAATATTTTAATATTTCAAAATAAAAAGAAAGTAAAAGATCCACGAAATTTTATTTATTTTTGAATAGTTTCAAGTTAGATCTGAAACAGAAGACAACGATCATTAATAGATAAAGTAAAATTCGTGATGGCTTTTTAAAGTTGCCTCAGCACTGTAAGCTTTTACCTTTTTAAAAATCAAAAAATTCTTTCCCGTATATTATGCACACTTTTACCATAACGACGTCTGTTATACGGTACTTTATATGTATATTAAGTAATATTTTACTCGCATCATCTATGATCGTACAGGCCATTGATAAAATCATCGTGAAATATTTGCCACGAAGGTAAATTCATTTTATCGGGGTAAAACGCGTGAAACAGATCGGACAATGAATAAACGATCTTGCTGTATACTATCCAATTTTAACGTGGAATGCCAAAATTTTTTGCATTTTCGTATCTTCCAAAAGTGCATAAAAATCTGTGATACACAGAACAACTGTTTATTCAATTCTTTTATTCGTTCACATTTGCTTAATTATTCGTCGTTATTCATTCGCACGGATGTTTATGGAAATTCGTACATTCATCTAAATGATTCCGGGAATAAAATTTAAAGAGAGATTCATCTCACTCGTTAAATATTATAAGCTCGCTCATTTCATACATCTCGTCATACGTTCGTATGTTCTGGAAATTTTTGGTATCTTCCAAACGTTAACATTCATTATAAATGCATCATTAGAAATTACTACGAATGAATAAAAATGTTCATTGAATTCTTGGAACAAAGAATTTAATGTCGTTTTTTTTTTTAAGAAACAAACGAAACGATACTAATGATTTTTATCTCCTGATTAGCATCGTTGGCCATTGGAAGTGTTTCATCGCTCAGTTTCGATTCAATTTCATTATCATGCTCATTGGCAGAAAAATAAAACTGAACATAGAAGAACATTTCGTTCGACTTCAATTTTGTAATTTTTGGTCATTAGTCCGATTAAATTTCGCTGGCTGGATCATCCACTTCCAGTTAAATAGCAGGTGAAAATCACATTCCGCTATACGAACTCCAATTATTATTATTACTACGTAATATCATTTTACATTATTTTACATTATCTATGTATCACGTAATATTACACAACATTGCACAAACAGAGTTTCTACCGCGCCTTATAATTTTTATAACACAATACAGACTGTGATATCACTCGTAGGCAAAGTGGAAGATAGAAAAATAAGTACGAAAAAAAAAGCACAGTGAAACAGATCGAACGACAATTTCCCCGAACTTCTCAATTTCATTGTGTCCTCTCTTCTCTACTTTTTTTCTTTTTTTCTTAACGCTGCAAGAGCAGTTTGCGTTGCTAAGAGGGGAAAAAAGAAAAAAGAGAAAAGAGAGAGAGAGAGAGAGAGAGATCTGAACGGTATCGATGTTTCACACTCCACGGTTTCAGATAGCCAGCGACGGTGAAAAGTTTATACTGCGTTAATGACTCGACTTGCGCGTCGTAGTTTAAAAATAATTGAACACCGCGATCGATAGAATCAAGCGGACGTGTAATAAAAATGCACGGGGCGGCGGTCGTCAAAATTCTTCGGGCCCTATGTTTAAAATACAATGGCGGCGGGTGGGGGGGGGGGCAATGTCGAGGTTTCGCGCTGTCCGATATAACCGGGAACATACACGCTTAATTCCGCTAATTAGCGACGCGCGCGGCTGATTAATTTCTCCGCGGTGGTGCCATCCGGGCCCATCTCGTTCTAAAACAATTACGTTCAATTATGCCCGATAATTGTCGCGTCGCGTTTTCTACGATTAGATTTCGATTCTTCGGGAAACGTTTCAGCATTTCGCAGTAATGCAGTTCTATCGGTAATTAATTGTCAGATGTACTGTCGATGTTTATGCAATTTCACGCGCAGCGTGTTCGTCAATATTTAGCATACCGTCTAGCTAATCAGTATTTATTTTACAACGGTGCTGTAATATTACACTTACGAACGATTATTCGTTCGACAATAATTAAAGCCAGAATTTATCTATTTTTATTAACGTTGTTCATTTTCATTTAACGTGGCTAATAGATCTCGGTATTTTATGTGTTCGTAAAAAATTTGAAAATGTAAAATTTTGCTGAGATGCATTTAATACGAACGAATGTGAACCACGGGTGAACCGACTATAGTGTTTTCTGTACTATTTAATTTAATGAACGAAACAACGAACTCTTATCAAGGTATTCTACATTTTAATTTGAATTTATACAAACATTCGCGGTTTAATGATTATTTATTAATATTTATTAATTATATTTCTAATAGTGTAGTGTACTTATTTTATATTTGTAATACAATTGATTTCTTATCTTTGCGCACGTTTTTTCTCCAACTTATGCATATATTTCGATGAATTTGTAATACGTTATACAATAATATAAAATCGTATAAAATCATTAAATAATACAGTACGTAACAATTGTACAATTATATAATAATGTAATTGTCTCATAATTGGTATCCATTTTTCTATTATTTATTAGTGATTCTTAAATATACTTTTAACAGCGTTACATTCGTTTCGACGTTCATTTTACATTTTTTTAATACAGTTAGTGCTTTGAAATTCGTTTCTTGTCGCTGCCGTGCTGCTGCCCTGCCCTATTTCGAAATAAAAAAAAGAAGGATTTCCAAAATAAAGTTAAAAGTTTCCCACCGAGCGGCAAAGTAAACAAACACGTGGAGGCGAAAAAGCGACGAAAACGAAGTAAAATCGCGTCGTTTCGCTGTTGAACGAAAGCATTTTCCAACACGAATTGGATTATTACGACGTTTAATGAGACTATTATAGCTGCAAAGCAGAAAAGCAATAATTGTATCTGAATCGCGATCCAAGTGTTAAATGTAATTACTCCTGCAGTTTTTTGTTTTTTTTTTTTCTTTTCCCTTTTCGGTAGAAAGTGAAAGTTTCAATAGCATTTTAGAAGTTCAATCCAGATAACAGTTGTCAACAGGTTTCCGCGTTGCTTTAAGCACGCTTTGGTTCCTCATAGGACCTACAGGTGTATTATACTACAGGTGTATTATATATATA
>WIUT01003644.1:0-19223 GCA_010645135.1 Tetragonula clypearis
TTATTTACTTGTCAACAAAGAGAAAAATTTAAGATAGAGGAATAAATAAAATATTGTGGGGAATTGATGTTAAGTGGTTTACAATTTTCGCTTGATTATTGGAGAAAAATATGCAATTTTATTTTATTTACTTGTCAACAAAGAGAAAAATTTAAGATAGAGGAATAAATAAAATATTGTGGGGAATTGATGTTAAGTGGATTACAATTTTTCTTTGGTTATTAGAGAAAGAAACGTTGCCAATAAAGATAGAGGAATAAATAAAATGTTGTGAGAAATTAATGTTAAATTGATTACAATTTTCGCTTGATTATTGGAGAAAAGTGCTGAGTTGCGAATTAAATGTAACATATACGACAA
The DNA here is from genome assembly GCA_010645135.1 of Tetragonula clypearis. NCBI lineage: Eukaryota > Metazoa > Arthropoda > Insecta > Hymenoptera > Apidae > Tetragonula > Tetragonula clypearis. Next base: position 361 of record WIUT01003644.1, read on the forward strand.
GGACTCGATTAACGTTTGGAAATTCGATAAAATTAATTTAAACGCAGAGATGTGTAAATTAAGAGATATCCTTAAGTGAGATTACGTATTCGAGTTTCGCAAGTTCGACGACATCAAAGTTGAAATACGGTGAAGTTAAGTTCAAATTCCCAAAATCTCAATTGACATCGCTATAATTTTTAACCCATCGTTATCTCTGAACAAGAGATTAGCTCCCTTTTTTTTCGTAATTCACTACTATTCTTTAACAACGAAGCAAAAATTTTAATAGATCACCCCGTTTCATTTGTTATTTCATCTGAATTTTAAATATATTATTTATACTTTACTTTACTCGATCAACATTCTCTGATTTGTCGATTGTTCGTTTCCTATCGAATGTGACGAAATTCTTACCGGCAATAATCTTTAGATTGTTAACAGCAATTTTTTTATACTCTGTACATTGAAAGCTTGAGAAACGGGAGAGACGAGTAGAACAGCGAGTCGAAAGTTGAGCAGTATCTTGTTAAAGTTCTGATGTTACATTCGTTGAAGGACAGTTGCAGCTGCGCGAGGATCATTCGAAACTGTCTTATTTCACTTGGAACTACTTGTCGTAAATGTTCTTACAGAGATTAGCCGTGGAAATGGGGCAAACTTTCGCTATTATTTCCTCGCTGGTGCATGAGTAATTCTGTTCGAAAGTAGATTGATACGCGATAAAAGATTAGAATTGGAGTTTTCACCCGGTTCGACAGTAGTATTGGAATGTTTGTGCGAGAACGTACGTCGAGCATGATGTTGTCTCCTGTTCCAATCGTTACTCTTGCCCGATAAGTATTTGCATTAATTTCCTTGCATTACAACTCCTTGAAGTTTGCAACACCGACGGGAATATTTTCTAACAATTGGTGGAATAATTAATTGACATAATTGTAAGGACTGCACAGTGGATTTTTGTGCAAATTCGGTGCAGTATAGCTGAAAGAATCTCGGTGAAAAATTGTAAATTTATTACACGCATTCTTTGTATAAATAGAAATTTTCTACAAGTGCATCTGTATCGTCACTAACCATGAATTTTCTATTCTTTTTAGAATCTTACAGATTGATCAAGGAGAACGTGTTCAATTTCTGTATTTCGTTCAAACCCAAATTTGTGAGAACCAATGACAGAAAACACCCTTTAACACAAAGAGGACAGTACGAATACGAATCGAGTTCCGATCGAAATTCTTGATAAGTTGGAGGATTGAAAACAAATTTCGATTCGAATTCGATTTGAAGTTTAATCGTCGTGACGAAACTGTTTAAATCGAACTTCTTGCTGCCAGGCTCCGTTTGAAGGATAACCCAGAGAGACCTCTTGAAACTTGCCAAATGATTTAGTGATAGGGCGCCGGGTTCGAAGCTCGACGCGCAATATTTTAAAATCAAGGAGCAAATCCTCCTCTCGTTCGAGGTCGAATTCGAAGAAGCGAATTTATCGTTGTCGTTTGATCGAGCGAGACAAGAAAGGTGTGTCCGATTCTCAATCAGATCTCCGCTTCGCGATCACCGACTTCATTAAATTGTCTAATTTCACGGACGAGGGAGGAGGGGGAAGGGGCGAGCCAAGAAATAAAGAGGAATTGAAACAGCTGCCGCAGGTTCCTTAACGGTTGAAGTCCAATCGCGAGACAGTCGATTGGCGCTCGATTCGAATTGGCGGTGAAATCGAATATTCTGATTATCGCGATTGATTGCAAATCACCGTCCTCTCTCCTCCTCTCCGCTTTCGTTCTGTTTTCTATCTTTTCTACGTCGTTTTCGGTGTTTCTACCATTTGTTGCATTCACGAAGAAAGTAGATGTTATTTGTTCTACACGATGAGATGATCGTACGATTGACTATTAATTAGAGATTAATAGCAACGAGATGAATGAATGTTTCTAAATTGAAGGTAATAACGAATTAAATATTCCTTTTATGCCAGACCCTGTTATTGTGGCCCTTCGATCTAGAATCTGACAATTTTTGCATTGATACTAATGATTATCCGATCGAAATATGAATCACAAGTTCGTGCTTAAAAAAGAAAAAAAGTTCAAGCCTCCTAAATATTTAATCTAACCTAAACCTTTAAACTCCAGAGATAAACCAGAACATTAACCAAAATAGATTCATAACTACGAAACTTTAGTTAACCAACGATCGGTAGCGTAACGCGACAACTTCAACAAGAATAAAGCATCCGTCAAAGCATCGTTCGCTCGTGGTCACGAGAGAAGGAATCGCGCCGTCGCAAAGAGGATTACGCGCGCGTGAAATACGCGGGGCAACGGGGTTACTCGCGAAACAAGAGCGCGTGCAAGCCGCCCCATACACTCGGGCTGATTCGCACTTGTGCCTGAAAAGCGTGTTTAGCCGGCAAAGGGACTTTCAACCGAGAGAAAAAGGACTCTGATGACGGCGTCTGACGTTCAAATTGACATAATCCTGACTCGTAGCGCAAAGAGGATCCTCCTATTCCCCACCCCCTTTCTTCTTCTTTTTTTTTTTATTCTGTACCCGTGAAGGGGGGGGGAGAGGTACTCGAGTTTTTTTTCATTCCGAGAATTGTCGCGCCACACGTCTCTGGCCATTGACTCTCTCCCTTGACGTTTGACGAGCGTCACAGACGAGTGGAGGATTAGCTTCTGAAATTTAATCCACTCTCGAGGCTTTTTGCCGGGATTACCGCCGTTTTCGTCGCATCTGTCGTGCTCGCGACGTTTTCACAATTTTTATCGACGATCGTTATATTCGCCTGTGTTTCTTAGATTGACATAAGTTAGATCGGCTATGAGAAATGTATCAATTATTTCAGATGTATGTATATGATAATTATCTTTATAGTGAACGTGACATATGAAAACGTCAAATGTTCATCGTACGTATCACGCGAACCATCTATCTTCAAGGTTTCTATTTCGTTGACGATTGCTGTTTTCACCTGTGTTTCTTAGATTGGCGAGATTACATTGACAAAATGTATCGATTAAATCGAATATATGTGAATAATTATCTTTATAGCGAAAATTTACGAAAATGTGAGATATATGTCACACTCGCGCAATACGTACCTCTATCTTTAAAGAGTTTCATCGTGATTTCGTCGATGATCGCTGTCTTTCGGCTGCGATTTTCCGAGATAAACTGCGATCCGTGAAATCTGTAGATTATTTTTAACGGTTAAACAGTTATTCCTGGCGAAGGTTTATAAAAGCACGGAATGTCAATTGTCGAACGTCGAAACGTGGGATTATGAATTCTCTTTCGCGGAGGCTACATGTTTTCTTAAAACCGAAATCTCCGTCTTAAAGCTCGCCTTAAAGAACCTTCAAAGAGAAAACATAAGCTCTGCGATGTTTTATTTTTCATCTCTCTCTCTCTCTCTCTCTTTCTCTCTCTCTTTCTCTCTTGCTGAAGACTAAATGTTAAAACCTAAAAGCGCAGTTTAACTTTTCAAGTTTTTAAATCTTCACGTCCCGTGAAAGTAATATAAAGATCTTTAAAGTTTTCCTGCAGCTTCAGTACGACGGAGTAGATGCTTCGCACTGTTGAACTATATCTGTCTTCCAATCTTCGTCGCGTATAAGCTACGATGTAGAGTAGCAGATAGTGCCATTTCTAACGATTAACTGTAGCTCAGTATATCAACTATATATATATTCATCGAGTCGAATATAAATTTCATCCTTGATCAGCAAATATAAATCTGTCCACGAACGATCTTACTACTACTTTTCAACAAGATCAGGACAACATTTTAATTATTCTCAGAGAGTATACAGCAAATCGTATTGAAACTCTAATGTGCGAGTATCGATCGGTTGTTACAATGCATGCGTAGTGTGGATTATTAAATTACTTAATCATTCGTTAAGCAACAACATTTCATTTGCAAATTTTTCTTAATCAATCTACATCAGATCAAGTACGCGAGCTTCTTCTCCGCACGAGTTGCTTCCTCCATTATAAAAATTAGTTCCCTCTCCGTTCATTCTATCCCGCCACAGCGGGCCATGCGAACTATTTTCCTTGTCTTCTTTTAACTTTAGCACCTACTGTAATGAAAACAATTTATATGTATAGTTAATGCAAGTATTGTGGCCGTGACACTCTCAACGCAGTGGAGGGGATAGGGCTAGCAATCGTGGAAGAGTGGGGGCAAGGGCCGCCAATTAGCCACCTCTGATCCACGTTATTAAATTTTGTTAATGTTACGAGAGAAAAGTCCAAAGATTCGATCAATATTTATTTCGTCGTTATTGCTTCGATTTGGATGAAATTCAATAGGTTGATATACTGAAAATATATTAATATACGTATATTTCGAAACTGCTGGATCACACAAAGTCTCTTCTCTGTATCTCCTCTGTGTAAATTTACTGTCACGCACAAACAGAGAGACAAGTTTGGAGATCGCGACAAATGTAATTGATCTTTAAGCGGCGAAAGCAATAATTACGATCTGACCGTCGAACACGGTTTTTCGAAATAATCGCAGCCGATGCGTCGAAAGAGAGGCGGTTCTCTTGCAATGGCGTCCCCGGGGCGTTGTTCAATTCTTCCCTCTGGTGGCTGGGGTTGAATATCACGCTTTTCTAGCCGCCTTTCCTTTGGAACTTGACGCCAGAGTCACGAAGCCATCTGTTACAGTTCGTCGAAGTTTCACCCGCGGAAGATCGTATTTATTCGCGCAAAAGGCCGAATGGAATCTCGTATTTTTCACGAACGGATGAAGGGCTTCGGGAAGTTCGAGTCGCTGGATCGAATTTGTCGATCCTCGCTCACGAGTTCCTCCCTCAAAAAGGGCTATCTGGTCGTAATTTTTCACTCGATCGTGGCGCTCGATTCCATATTAATTGATTGCCTCCCGGTCGAGCGCGGGATGATCGACGATTATGATTCTTTTACGTTTAATGAGAGAGAGTTTAATGGTGAAATTGCGCAGGGAACTACTTGGAGTTTGGATGAATATTCCTGGCGAGAGTGAAGTACCGGATGCTGGCTTTTTACATAGACGTTGGGTAATTCGCAAAACACGTAGAACGATAAAGATCGCGTCACACGCGGTGAATTTCACAGACTGAAATTCCGCTAAATTAATTAACGCTTTTGCTGATAGGATGCAGTTGAAGTATTCCGATACTTGGTAATTATTGGAAATTTGTGTCTGAAAATTAACAGCGGCACGGGCGTAATTGATATATTAATGTATTGGAATTACCATCGATGAAACTTTTAGATAGACTTGATATTGTTTGGTTATTTGGTAAGTTATATACGTTCCACTTTTGGCGTTGGTTATTGGACTTTTGTGCAAATTCACATTTTTGTGAAAATAATGGAAGACAAATTCTAGATCGAGGGTTGCCCATTGAATGTAACAGCGTTTGGTTCATTTTCCGGATATTTGTACAATTACGCGGGAAATTTGAAGTTTTAGAAATTTACAAGATCCATGTAATATGTAAAAATATACAAAATACTCGTCATAATATCTGTAATAATTGTAATATTTAGTGGACGAGACAAATTCATCTTGCCTCCCCCCCCCCTCTTTTGGAGCGAGAATTGAATTAAATGTACTTATATCAGTTTCTCTTTCAATGATTTTAACGAATATGCGTCAATCATTTTTCAATTTCACAGTGCGTACTTCCATTTCGATCGAGCTTCTTTTGCGGACGACGGAGCTTTGGAACTTTTTATTACATTGTTCGCGCGAAAACAAATTTAGCCTCGACGTACTGTCGCGTAAAGTTTAATGCCAAGTAATTTCATACCGTGGCGGAAATGATTTATTTAAATTGTTTCGCCGGTGTTGCCACCGGGAAAGTTGCTGGAGGTGACTGAAAGTTGTGATTAAACCTCTCGAGCCTGCGATTAGAAGAATTCTTTCGCCCCGGTGGCGATTAATTTCGTTCACGTGTGAACACACGCCGTTTTAAATCATACGAGCCAATGCGCGTGATGCAACGTCCACCGCGGCAGATTATCTAAAATTTACGAGAACGATCCGGCCAGATAAATAGCGATTAATTGCTGCTCCGGTCATTATTCAAATACTTATTACGTATTCGACAGTCAATGTTGCACAATCATTTGGCGTTATTATTTCTTTGTGGAACTTTCGAACTCCCGTTCGGAAACTGAACTGTTTCGCGTCTTCGCGAATGTGTTTTGCCGGTGAAAAACATGTTTCGCATCACCGGCAGCGAATTTTCTTCGTTCATGCAAATGATATTTTCGCTTGTATATTTTGCCAAATTGCAGGCAAAATGTTACCCTTCGTAACGAGATTATCTGTTGTTTTTCTGTCGTATTCTTGTATTCTTGTAGAATATCAGCGTTGTATCTTGGAGAATATAATTGGAATAACAAAAATATTTCGAGGTTCGTCGAGATACGTAAAATGGAAATATGCACATTTTGTTCGGGGCTTAATTTCACGTAAAAATAATACGGGGTACTATGTTAATAAAAATACATATATTTGTTAAAAGCTCATTAAATATGTGTCAATCTGTAATTTCACTTATCAGAGAAAACAAATACGAGCGTTCGAAATCGTGTTGTAGCGTGATACAAAGAAATTTGGGAAATATCAAAGACACGGGAGTTTGCGTTCGAAAACTCAAAGATCGATGTGACACGGTAATGCGAATAGGGTCTCCACTAATGCTGTCACGTCGTGTCACGTCACGCCTTCCAGGTGGCCTCAACCGGGTGACCTGTCGGTGACAGCTTTTCTATCGACGCCTATAAGATCGAAATTTACCCCTGTAACGCGTCAATTCACCCCTTTCGCCTGAAATTCGTTCTGCATGATTAACTTCGAACGCGCGATCCGAGAGGATTCGAAAATAGGGCACCTCGCCTGTCTTTTCAAACGGCTAACGGTTTCGTCGCTTTCGATATATCGGATAAATCTTGTTACGTCGTTTCTCAACTTCGTTCAACTTACATCTTTTCCATTATTTCTGATTTTTCCAGCAACAAGTTCTTGAAATTTCTTTCTTTTTTTCACGCGAAGATTAGAAATAGAAATTTCAAGAAATAATGTTTCTCTTGCTTTTTGATCAGAGTGTTTGACGAAAATGTAATGTACGACTGATTGTAGAATTTTTCCAATCGTCGAAACTGTATTTTTAGGTTTCTAAAGAAGTAAATTTTCTTCGCGGAATTACGTTTGATAAAACACCAAAGAATGGTTGATGTCAGGTATCAGAATTTCAAACACGATGAAAGTATTGTACGTCTACAACGTGTGACTAATGGAAAATGCAGGTAGCGCGGGCGTAGTCGCGACATAAATTAATATTCGTATATAGAAGAAAATACAACATACCGTTCTGTACTGGTTTTTCGCACGAACTTTTTCCTCTGCGTGAGTAAATAATAAAAATGAAAAATGTCCATTGACGAAAACTTTTCACACGTAAAATAACATCAACCTTTAGTTTTCGAATTACTAATTAAAAATTATTACTATATTTCACTAAACTGATAGTTACATCTTCTCGGATTCATATTTTCAGAAATTTAACCAAGAACATTGGTCAAAAATCGTTATTTCGCGTGTCAAGTTTTATAAAAAAAAAAAAAAAAAAAGAAAACGACAGTGTCTACTTTAAAATTTTCTATAAATGCATAAAAAGGTTTACAATATACTTGTTAAAGTAAAAATACTTAATCAATTGTAGGTAATTTAAGGCGTCGACGAATATTACTCAAAACAACAATAGAGATAAAACAGAAACAACAAATAATAATAGAACTAACAATAGCAATAACAATAAAAATAGAAACAATAATCAACACTAGAGATCACTATTGTCAACGAGATCCGTAACACTATTATCACGTTAAGTAAAACTGACCAAAATTTGTCATTCTTTTCGCTAAACGTCAAGTAAACAGTATCTACATGGTTCACAAGTTAACATCGTTCAACTTGCCACTTGTTTCGTTGGAGCTTTACCTAGCCTAACACGTTGGTATTCGCCAAATATTCAAGAGAGAAAAGAGAAACCGTTTTATCGGGACAAGGATTGTAAAGCACGAGAGTTGTTTCTCTTGTCAAAGATTAAGTTCACTCTCTCTTGGTGAACGGGACAAATATTTGTACAATTTATACCGGGGAGGAGAATGCGATGCGGAAGATCTTTATTATTTCAGGGATACGAAAAGCTGACGGACCAATTCACCACCGGTTAACATCTTTCTTTTTCTGTTGTTTCCTTTCCTCGCCTGGAATATCTTTCTTTGAAGCTCCTCGCTGTTTCATCCTTTAAACTCGTATTGCCTCGAGAATCGAGGCTGCGAGTCTGCATAAATTGAAAGAAACGTTGATGCAAGCCTCTGTTGCTAAGTTCTCCGCGAATAGAGACGGTCGATTAGAAGTGTGGCATTCCTGAAAAGATATTCCTGAAAAGAAGAAAGAAAAATTTTTAACCGTTAATGTTTAGAATTCGGAGATGTGTAGGCTATGTCGAAAAGTATGCGCCTGGAAAGCAAATTGGCGACACATAGAATTATGTGAATTTGGGAAATATAAAGAAATGTAAATAGTTGAATATTTGAGAAGTTAAATATTCCAGAAATTTTTCATATTCTGAGTTCGATGGTCGATTGAAGAAAAATTTTAAAATTGCAACAATCTCTGAGATATATATTATATCTAAAGTTTATGAGAAAATTTATGAATAAATCGTAGCGTTACATCTATTCATTGCACTTGTTAAATATAATTTTTATACAATTATCACGTGTCGTTTGTCTTGCAAGTGCTCTTCTGTCCGTCACGGTGTTTAAAAAATGAAATTTCACAAATATGATTGTTCGTATTTAATTTACATTGCTATTTTAACAATTCAACGTCTAATCAGTCTGATCACATTATCAACTCTTTACGTGAGTAGGCGATTAACGTTCAATTTCTTCCCCCTCTCCCTTCCCAAAAAAAGAACGATTTACTTCTTTTAACACAAATTCTAGAGCATAAAAAAATCAGTGTTTGTGACATAATCACTTCTCTCTATCCGCCAGTTTATAGAGTTAATTGATACACGGGCCGCAGCTCCTCGTCGTATCGACACGAAGTCGATAGTCGTCAGCTGTATGCTGTACGCAAAATCCAACTTTCGGCTGCAGCAGTAGCATTTCGCATTAATAAACACCAGGTGAACGAGCATAAATACGATCGACGCGTCATTCAATGGAAATTCGACCGACAGGACGCGCGAGGCGCATTAAAAAGCTATCGCGGGCGAACGTGTGCGGTGGCCGATCGAAAAAGCAAAACGTGTCACCGTTCGCCATTTAAATTAAATATAATCCCGTGATTCCCGGGTTACGTCCGGCGTTCATTTATCGATACGACGTGCTCGACGGAGAACAATGCGCGCCGGGGTCGCCGTTTAATATGTTTAATGCACATCCGGCCGCCGTTCGGTATCTCGATAACTTTTAATCTCATTAGGGGCGAGCCTGTCTCTCCTCGCGAGCACCACGTCATATTAACGCCTCAAGGGACGGGTTCTCAAACCGTTGAATTACTCGCGCTCTAAAAGCACGACGCGCAGCAGGCTTCGACGAGAAACGAGAAGATCTTGCTTGCTTCTTTGTCCCGGTCGTCCACGAGCGTGACCGATTTTCTGGAGTCACGTTGAGGAGTCGGGCTGGAAATTAAGGCTGTTTGCTGCGTCGAGACTTGAATCTCATAGTGGGCTCGTGTCACATCAACTGATATCACGTACGTTTTTATCGCAAGTTGTAAGTTCGGAATTTGTCTTCGCGACTTTCGATTGATATCAGTAGATGCTACGTATCGATGAGTATACACGACTGAATATACACGTATCGATGAGTATACACGACTGGATATACACGAATAATGTTAAATATCGTGTAATATTGAATATTAACATTAACCGAGTGTCGAATATGTATACTTGTTGTTATAACGTGACAATCTAAAATTTGCACTTCCGTGGAGATTTAGTAATTGAATTTCACGCGCGAATAGAAATTGGAGAGGCTCTGTTGAAATCAGCAATTGCGGTTTCACTTGCAAAGAAACGGAAAAACGATGAAAGCTGAAATTTTTATCGATCATTTTTTACTATTAAACTCTGACATTCGTGGGAAGTAATATATGTATATTCGGATGATAGAAATTGAAAATTGGCATTCCGTGAAAATCTGATGATTTAATTCTACGACCCGAATAGAAATTCGGAGAAACTGTCTGTTCAAATCAACAACGATAAAACACGCAACAATTGCAACAATAGGCAATTGTGATTTATCCTACGAAGAAACGAAAACGACGAGAGCTGAAATTTTTATTTTATCACTTTTCATTGAACTTTATTCACGGGAAACGATATACTTTGATAATATAATTATAACTGTGTGCACTTTGTGATTTTTTCCACAAATGCCTAAACGTTCACAGTCTACTTAACAGTGCCACACACTTTTAAATAGGGTTAAAGATATTTCTCACTTTTCTTTTTCCTTTTTCGTTTGAAGAGCAAACCAACTGATCAATTATTCACTCCGTTTTATTTATAAATTTCGAAAAACGACAACGAAGTGACGGTAGTTCGTAACGATTCGCTTGTTAGTTCGAATTATCGCGCGTGAAACCCAAAAATTGAATGGGAACGTCTCGGTAGAAAGAAAGAATGCAGCGGAAACCGAACGTAGCGGACGACTTGCATCGACGTTTCTATTATTTCGCTGGAAAATCCCGGATATTCGTGGCATTCGAGCAATGAAAATGGACGTGTGGAATTCTCGTGACGACACAGACCGTCCCCCGACAGGAAAGCAATGGTTCGTTGCACATCATTTTCGGATGTCGTGGCCCGATGTGTCCTCGACGCATAACCGGTATCGTGTCTTGTGGTTTGAGAAGATATCTCTGTGATTGAAATAGCAGCAAATGATCTCCGAACGTAGTATTTAAACATTGATCGAATTGTGAATCATTCACTAAGCAGATACATATCGATTGGTTATTTGGGGAAATTTGCAACTTGCGATTTGAGATTCGAGACTCGGAAGTAGAAAAGATTGAAACAATTCGAAGCGCGTTCGAGCTGAATTTGCTTAATTTTTACTTAATTTCTGCCTTGATTCGTCGCGCTTTTTCAAACAATTTGCACTTTGTACTCCAAATATTAGGGTTTCCCTAATATTTTTTTCATCCTCCAGGAAATGTGTGAAAACCGAAGCTTTTGCAACACTACGGTGAATTACTGTTTGGTGTTTAATGGATCAAGGACCTCTACAATTATCATTCGAGCTATTACACGATATAACTCTCTGTAATGTGCAATTGCAAAACGGAAAAGCAATTTTCAGAAATTCCGCGTCGGAACTTGCGCGTTGGCACAGAACCTCCATGTACTCTAAAAACACCGTGCGAGATCAATAACATGCAAATCAAGACTTCGCGTCACGGGGGAGAACGCACGGTGAAAATTCCCACAGAATCGAATTACAAATTGGGACAACGCACAGCCATCGCGCGTCGTAATCCTCTTACCAAAGTTCACCCATTAAACCCTTTCGTCACCGCAAATATTCGAAAGAGAGTTCGAAAAACAGGGACGCGTTAAGCGTAATTATCACGGATGCCGGAGGATAACGTGGCGCGCGAAACTAATAGTGAGAGACATTAACGCGGCCGTGTTATTCTTCGTCTAAAGAAAGTCGGCAATACGATAAAATTATAATAAAGGAAAAGCATAAAACAGACAGGAGCTTCGAAACCGTGCGAAATAGCTAAAATCTTGACCAAGATAAATTACTGGTCTAAACTATGACAATATGACCCTGTAATGGTAATGACGTATATTTCCAACGTGAAATATTGTGTTCCAAAAATGCTTGTTTAATACTTTGCAGAATTAAAGAATTTACTGAATTGTAACTGAAGAATTGTCGATCTTCGAACACCTTGTAACATCGTCTAGAAAAATAGAAAATTTCTTTTAAAGCGTGAAATCTATATTTTTAATCATACATGGCTTTTCTCCGTGATATTTATACATCATGCAGCGTATATACCGATCCTGAAACTTATGTCTGAAATTTATGTTTCGTGACATCGAAATCGTTGAAGAAACTAGTTTAGCTGAAACAGTTTTCACCTACGCAGATATTTAAAAACTTTGGAATTTAAATCTTATTTTATGTACGTACACATTCATGGATTTCTATTCTTGCTGAAATATTCGTTGCGTACGTGCTGGCGCGGTCGAGTCGAAATTATTTGCTCGATGTCGAGTAAAAATTAATACTGAGAATCAAAGCGTATATTCCCGGACATGTCGTGAATTTCTGATGCGTGGAAATTTCTCTGTCGCGATGTTGTTAATGATATTCAATAGAAATTATCTAACACAATTGAAATCAATGTCTCTTTAGTTTGGGATAGTAACTAATAATAATAACGTATCAGAGTTCCGTGTTTTAAGATTCGCAATGATTTGTACAATTTCTGAATTATAATAATTAATTTGATTAGAAATTTCCGACGAAAAGCTTGACATAATTGAATATTCCGATGCGTAAATAAAATACAACTTCACAATAGAATGCAATATTGCAATAATAGTCTCGTCAGAAAGAAGAAAAATTTAAAATTTAGCACAAAATTAACAATTACGAACAGTAAGAAAGAATACACCGTTAATGATCAATTTGATTCATTATAGCTATGTCGTGATGCTTCCCAATGTTCACTAGTTACTTCCCTTTCACTTAATGAACTATTAAAATTTAAAAGAAAGTCTGTCTCCTACATTTTCTCTATCAACCACATTCCGTAACAAAAAGGCATTTTCTCTTTTTCAGTGCGCGTCGTCGTCGTGTGAATCGAGTCCGCTTCAATCCAGCGACCCGGAACGAGTGGCGCGAAATTCACGGGGAAAAAGAAGGGGGTGAGACAGGAGTTTGACAGGCGCGGAGAGGCAAACGAGAAGAAAAGAAAACGAATGGGGAAAATATTAACCCGGCCAAGACGAAAGTCAGTGTCTCCTTGGCTGATTTGACATTTCCGTGTGCGCGCGCCCGCCCGCGTGTTCCGTGCCGACGAGAATACGTGTTTTCATCGCTTCGAAACGGAAGCTCGGAAGAAGAGAAATGGGAATATTGGGAAAATTGCTTTCGTCGGTGTCCCTGGTGTCCATCTGGTGTCTGCTGATCGTCGAGCCCGGCAAGGTTCAGAGGGAGCAGGATCATCTGGGTGAGTCATCCTTTTGTTATTTATTCTTGCTGAGCGTCGCGGATTTCAACGTGTATGAAGAATTTCGTGATCCGCGCTCTCTTGATTAAGATATTTCTCTATCTACACGTGTACATTTCAATCGCAGTCGTAGCAACTTTTAGCAACGACAGTCTTTCAAGAAATTCTCGAATATGTATATCAGAGATTACTGACTCGAAGCATGTTCCTGTTTATCTGCATAAAGCATGATTAATTCATAATCTTCTCCTCTTGGTAAACGTAATTCTGATTATCGAGGATCTACTACTGTTCCACTGAAGATCTGACGATTAATAATCTTTTGGTGATAATCGTTTGTAATAACGTTTGTTGACGAAGTACAACTGGAATGGTTAATTGTAAATCAACCGAAACATGAAATTATTAATTATTACTTATTTCAAACGAACATGAACGATTTGAGAAAGGAAGTAATTTTATTTGCACGAATTAAAGATTATTCGAAGTATCATTCCTCTTCTAAAGAACGATCTTTATCTTCAGTCGGAAAGATTTCAGGTAGCATTGACGACGGAAAGTCGCAGCTTCATTTGTTGTAAAAAATCCATTATTCGATCAAACATCCGTATAGAGTCGACTAACTGGCGGTCTGCAGGCCCTTGTCGTTATTTCCTGATCGCTAGCACTATCCCCTCCACTGCATCGATCTTTCTACTTACTTAGGGAAATCAGTGTAGTGGAGGGGATAGCAATCAGGAGAGTGGGGAAAAGGCCGCCAGTTAGCCAGCTCTGGCATAGAGATTGGAACAATTCATCATTCGAAATTTCGAGGAACACATTATATAATAATTTTACATTGATGTGTCTGCTGTATATTACCGTGTTGTATCGTACTTTGTGTAGACCGTTTTACATTCAAATTCATTTTCGTTGTTTGATCGATGATTCGAGTTAAAAAATTACACTATACCCCCGAGAATTTTTTTATTTTCAAACAGTCGTATATGTTATGAATTTCATCGAACACTCTCGTAATAGACGGGGCGACTAAGCAGATGTAAATTTGGATCCTGGATTTATCGTTTCTTACACGTTTTGGCAGATTTATCGCGCTTCTGGTTGGCAGTTCGTCCTTGAGGAAATTTATCGCTTCAGATTTATGAACATTCTTTCACGACAAGTTCACGGTGAAAGAATCGCGTGTTTCTCAGTTTTCTTACGCTACCGCTGATATCTGCGAAGAAATCGAATTAAAAATCTGCTCGACTCGTTAATGAACGTCGTTCGTCGCGTACACCGCGAAGTTGAACGAGAGAGAGTTAAAAAAAGGAACGAGACGCCGGAACAAAGGTTACATTTGCGATTTAAATTCGAGGACTTCGTTCCTCGCCGCGATTCATTAATGCGCTAATACACGATTGGGTAGACGCTGATTGAATCGCCACGTTGCGCAATTTTGTCGCCGGATAATTTATGCACGCGTTGGTATGTGCCCTTTTTGTATAACGTTCGTCGATCGCTCGTTGATCACGATTCGATCGCAAAAGTTTATGCAAACTCGTATTTCTGTGGACGAAGCGGCGAAGAAATCGAAAGAAAAGTCAAAATTTTAATATCGTACAACAAGTGTTTCTTAATATTACAATTCACTTTCTTTTGGCTATGATATATGATTTTTGTCACGTGCATATTTCATATGTCAAAATCAAAAGAAGTGTCAGCATTTTAATATCATACCATAAGTGTTCGTTAATATTATAATTTACTTTCTTTTGGCTCTGATACATATTTTCGTCACACACGTATTTCGTATATCTTAAATACATTTTCATATTCCATTACACACGTTTCATATATCTGCGTTGACTTGAAGATTCAGGAAAGGAAAAATTTCCGAGAGAAGCGAGTAAAAATTTAAAAAATCTTTAATTAAAAAAAAAAGAAAAAGAAATAAGAAGAGGAAGGATTTCTTTCGTGAAATCGCGCTACCAGGCCCGCGAAGAGATTGTTACGGAGTCTTCGTTCCTTGGCTTCGTTCGTCCCCTTTCTCTCGACTCTTGATCCTTCTTTTTCTCGTGACATTAATATCGCGAGGCCGTGGGTACAGCTGTCCGCTAGAGCTTTGTTGGCGTTCCGTTGCGAAGTTATTCCTCGCCTTTCGGCATTTTACCGTGTATCCTCTATTTCTGCCAGCTGCTATTCTCGAACCAAGCTTCCCTCGAATCGTTTATCTCGCGTTCGTTCGTTCGTTCGTTCGCGGAGTTCTGCTTTTTTTCCCTATCATGCACCTGTGTCCCTTTAACGAAATTCGGCTCATTCCACGCGAGTTCGACGCGAAACACTCAGGGCGGGATCAAATTTATGGTCCGGTGAATTTTCAAAGTTTTTCCGAAAGAAAAAGATTACTTACTTAGGGGGTCTGATGGAACGATCGAACAGGTCGACAGGAATGGAGATGATAAACGAGTTACTAGAGGCTAGTAATAAAACGTACAGCCTGATTTATCGATTTCCAATGCACTGTTTCTTATCAAAGGCACATTATGTCCACGTATTTATTTTCTTCGTTAAAAATCTAATTCTCACAGGCGACAAATCTTTCAAAAGAGATTAATGGAACAGCGAAGGCGTGACAACTCCGCAAGCTTGAAATCACAATACTTGTGGATACGAATAAAAGCAATATCAACGATTCTGAAAAGAAATTCTGAAATTTGATAGCGGACGGTGAACATTTCTAAATAGAATGTACATCGAACGTGGAACGTTGAGATGCATCTTCTTTTGTAATTTCATACAAAACGTCCAAGTTAAACAAAGACGTGTTTCGTAAAATAACGTGGTATTTACGTCATTACATCGACGGTGTTTCGATAACATCGCGCAGTAAGGGATTTGTTATATAAACGTGAAAGGAAATTGTTTTGCGATTTCAATGCGGTGCGTGTTGTGCAGCTCTTTAAAGCGAACCGTTTCCACCTATTTCGCATCGAGCGGCTCGCGCGAGGGCAACTGTTGAAGGTTTACGCGTGCCATAAGGGTGGATGTTCCTGCAAGAAATATTCTTGCAAAAGTGCAGGCCATAAAGAATGATTTATTATCGGGAACGCGAGAAGTGGCTGCTTTTTACACGCTTGTACACCGTGTCAGTTATTTCGAGGATTATTATACGGAAACATCGCCGTGTTTGTGCAACAAACTTGTTTAACCCCGATGTGACTCGAACCGAGAGGAGAGGGAGGGGAGAGGAGAAGAAGAAGAGGAAGAAAAAAGAAAGAAAGAAAGGAATTTTTTTCCTTGTTTAATGTAAATAGACGAGACCGTTTATTTTTACTTGGTTCATCCATCAGGCGTTTTTCTTAATTAACGCCACACGCTTCGTACGTGACAGAAATAGATGAATATTTGCGTGAAAATAGCTGCTCGAGGGTAAATCGATATTTCCTATTTACGGTAGCGGTAGCGCAAAGAATTTGTATATTTAGATTCCGCGACATCGAAAGGATTAAAATAATGGTCGGTCGATTGTGAGTTTAATAGCCTGATCTAGGTGCGTTGAACTCACTGATCAGAATCGTGCGAAATTGGAAATGGATTGTCTCGTTACCTCCATTCGTCCGATACGATTAGAAAGATTCGTGTGAGTGAACGTAAGTCTCTTAACGCAAGAGATGTTTTCATAAAGTTTTCCACTCTGCTCTTCATATTTCTATACTCGGTACACATTTCCTTTCTTTTATTAAATCCTCTCTCTATTATATAATATTTTCATAAGGAAAAGTTCATACGAGAATAAACGGGAGGAGATTAAAAAATTCTCCAGGGAAAGACAGCTTGTGCCTGTTATTGTTAATTTAATTGTTAATTCAATCTCACAATAAGGCATTAAATTCGGAAGATGTTTTTAACTCTGAGACTGACTTGTACGATGATTAAAACAATTTACTATTTCTCGTCGAGGTTATACTTTGAATTGATTTCTGTAAAATGCACAGGTCTTACTTACACTTCAAGTAATTAATTTTTCTTTCTTTATCTTCAAGAGGAAAATTTCCAACATAAATCTCGAAACTATCGCTCGAATTTCGACTCTTCGCGTCGAGCGAAAATTCCAATACGATGGTCGATGTAAGGTCGGGGCGAGGAAGTATCATTCGACCTGTCTCTTGAGAGTCCTCGGGAGCAGCTCGATCGAGCAAACGCGCACAGATTTCATTAAACAAACGACATAAATTCGCGATTACCCTCGTGAAATAACTTCGTAATAGGGAATATTGAGCGTTGCGTATCTTTCTCCGATCTCTCACGTCGATTTCCATCATCATCCCGTACGATGGGATCCCGGAGGAGCGAATCCACCATCGAAGCATTGGCCAACATCCGCCCAAGGAAAACAGAAACGTGTCGCTCGGTCTTCTTTTTTCTTTTTTCTTTTTTTTATCATCGTAGTTCTCCGGGAAAAATGATTAACAGTCGGGCAGGGAACAGTCGATTCGAGGTTTACAGGCGATCCATTATTTCCAGTCAGTGATCATCTCGAAAAAAATCGCAGATCGTTGCTTTGATCGGGGGCTGGATATCGCGGCGAGCGACGCTGATACGTTTGCCGGCCGTGCCACGTGAAAGCAGTGATTGCCCTCGACGGTGTATTTGAAAAAGTCTCTGTCGTTTCTGTCATATCGATTGTATTGATCGATATCGTATTTTATTTACGTTCTCGTTCTGCGAGCCTTCATTTCGGGTGGATCGTCGTTGCGGTTTCGCAAATTGACCGAATTGGCTCAGAATCGGAACGATTTAGAAACGAAGAACAAATAGAGAGATGATTGTCATAGATGGAATGCTTCGTTTTATATAACGAACGAGTCAACTTTCTAATTTGATTGACTTTGAGTTCTTTTCATTTCGAGCAGTGGTTTCCGACTTTCTTTTTTCGTCCATCTCTAAAATCCTGATCTCCCACGCATAATTTTTATTATTGAAAAAGTGAATTTTTGATGTGGAGGAAGCCTAAGAGGCCATTAATTTCAAGATCTGAACAACAATCTTCCAAAGAACATGACATGCATGAAAAAAAAATAATTAGAAAGTTAAATTTTTATTTAAAGAAAATAACTCGTGCAGCAAAGAAAAAAAAAAACAACTCATTCTCGAATTGCCCCTCGCGTTGCGAACCATGGATTTAGAATCAGTAACAGAGGTCTAGGTATATATATTTGTAGAAATTTTCAATATTTAAAATAAAAAGAGAAGAAGGATTTTGTATATTTAATGGGTTTTGAAATTTTCTTGTTCAATTCGTTGATCAGTCGCAGCTGTTGATTCTAAGACAATTTTTTCGCAAATTTGATTCTCTTGACGAAAGTAAACATATGTAGATTTTCGTGACTGATCTTGTTGGATTGTACTCGAGAGGAGTTTCGTGATTATTTATTATAAGAACGGGATACTCTGGAGAACAGGTAAGATGATAAAGTCGAAATTCTATATTGCAGCGGGTATACGATCGATCGAATAGTAATAGATTTGTCTTTTTTGACAATAAGTGACAAGATACACGAGTTTTCGTTATACGCAGCACGTGATGAACACAGCGAATGATATATAT
>WIUT01003645.1:0-19218 GCA_010645135.1 Tetragonula clypearis
ATATAATGTAATATTGAGATTATTATAGCTTTGTAAAAATCTTGGGCTCGTTTTAAAAGTTGAAGACTTTGCTGTCAAAATGCGTCGTTCATTTTATTCTAAGACGATGATTTCTACACTATGTGGCAGATGACAAAGTGAAGGTGGAAAGTAACTTTCCTTCTCGTAAATTACCATAACATGTAAAGTAATCAAAAAATTATCTTCATAACTGAATCCACTATGGATTTGACGATTGAATCCTCCCCTTTACAACGACTTCTCAAAACTTACCGTGCGATTTTTTCAGCCAGATTTATTGAACTTTGAATGTCGAACCACGAAAATCTTACGATTTTTTGAATTTTCGTCATTTAAGTCTAATATTCAAAGTAACATTCAGTAAAATCGCGAAAAAAAGAAGTCAAGGGAAGACCTTCAAATCCATTGTATATAGACTCATCCATTGAAGAAAATTTTTCATTTAAAATGTTTTTTTATTTTATAAATACCATGATAATTTTCGAGAATAATAATTTTAAACACTATGATAACATTTTCGAGAAGAAAAGTGTCTTTACTTTGTCGTCTGCTACATAGTGTAGAAATATTTTAAAATAAAATGAACGATGCATTTTGGAAGTAGAGACTCCAAGCTTTCAAATGAACCTCGATTGATTGTTGTACCATTTTTCCTTTTTTTTCTTTTTTTTTTTTTTTTTTTTTTTTTTTTGCTGAAATTATAATAGTTTAAATATTTAGTGGTGTCTTAATATTTAAGTGTCCGAATATTAATGGGGCACTGTTGGAATAACTTCTGACAGGGATTACATACGAGTCAATACACCGCACAGACGTTGTCCCTGAAGAATTCAAGAAATTTCCATCTGTTCGCAATGTTTCCTTCTGTTTAACACGATTCGCGAAAGAATCGAATCACGTAGTTAACACGTAAAATCTTATCCACGCCAGATGCTAAAAAAATATTCTCATATTGTAAAAATATTTCACATTTAAAGAAATAAAAACCTCGATATTGATCTCTACAGTCCGCGCTCCAAGCACGAATCTTTCAACATGAATGAAAACGACAAATTCTGATCTTATAAAATGTGGAAGAACGTTTCAATTCTTTCAATTGAAGATTAATAAATAAAAATTATGTACATATGATTGTCAGTACTTTAGCATTACATACATATATAATTATCAGTACATTAGTTTCAGTACTTTACTATCTAATTACAATGAATTGAAATAACGAATGCTTGTCTAACAAGATTGAAAAAGTAAAGCAAGGAATTCATAATATTTTTAATATTCAATACTACAATGCTGACTGAAAATAACGCGAAGTTCGTTAATTAATGGGCCAATTAAAAGCTTTGCTTTGCGTTCCGAATTTGAGGGATCAATAGGGGCTCGTAAATCGAGGCGATTAAAGATGCACGAGCAAACGAAACCGCGGTGTTCGATGCTCTGCGAGTCTTTCGACTTGGATATACGACAAATTGAAATTCCGCGAGCACTACGCGGCTAATGTTGGCATGTTCTTCGAATTCGTGACAGTTCTACTTGCATAAATTGCGTATGTCAGTCTTCTGTCTCCTTTTCCTGTTAAACGTTTTTCTCTTTAGAAAAAAACTTGGAAACACGATTCACACGCAATCGTGTGAAATGTAAAATTAATGCTGCCTGTACGTGAATTAAAACGATTAAAGATAGACGTAATTGAATCCAAAATTCCAGCTCATTTGAGAAGATGATTATTCAAATATCATTAATTCACGATATTAAAAAACTTGTTAAATTGATGATGTTACATCGATTTATGGCATTAAGTATTAAATTGATTACATATCTCAACACGAGTCGATACTATCTCGAAATAATACTACGTCAGTCATTTGTATTTCCTCTAAATTATTCGTTACTTAATTCGTTGCCCGTCGAATAAAATAATTTTCAATTACATTTCTATTTATATTTCATTTGATATTGCATTTGTCCCTGATGACAAGTAGTTTCTCAAATAGTTTATCTGATTCTATTACATAAAGTTTCATTTTATATCAGATTATTTTGCTGTCTCTCATCTCGTTTGAATCAATTCAATAATCGTGTAAACGCATTTGCAACTGATTCCCTTGATCTGATTATGTTTCTTAATTCTTCCTTCCAAATAAAAGTAACAAATCGGCGAAAATGATTGATTAGTTACTTTAAATTATTATTTTTTACCTTTATTGATAATACCCACGATAAATCGTCGAATCTCTAGTATCGACAATTTTGCGCGTCGAAATACGAAATACTCTTGTTAATAGTTCTCGCATTAGGCAACATTATATTCTTCAGAAAAAAGGTTTTATATAAAACATCAAATATTACACAGCCGTGTCATTTGCCAATAAAGACAAATTTCTGTCATTTAATCGTCAAGTGAGGACGTTTATAACTCCTTCCGATTAATAATTACATTACATATTAATATAATTAACAATTATATATTGATCTTATCTGAAGATTTATATAATTTTTCAACGTCTCCATACATGTCCAATTATACGAGGGAAATTTTATATCTATTTACCCTCTTGGCGTAAATTAAACTATATACAACTGATAAATTAAATCGAGCACCTGAACGATGAAAATAATCGTATTTTTATGGTGTTTCTCGTTTTTATTCGTACGGCGGACAATATACACGTATGTTCATATTTTTATATTCGGAATGCCGTCTCGCTGATTTCTCGCGTAATCGTGTCGTTCAAGAAAGAAACAACAGCGACGAGAGAAGAAAGTGAAGGGGGAGGGAAAAACAAAAAAAAACTTACCGCAACTGCAGTAAATCCCATCTTCTTCAGCAATGCCTTCTCTTTGGAAACGATAGCCGTGTAAATCTATCGGGGAAGTCCTAAACGAAAATTAACGACGCCCTCACGTTCACGGGCATAGTTTCTTCTTCCCGTACTCCTCTTTTTTCGTTTTCGATTCGTTACGCCTTCTCTTCGAACAGTTATCGAATAACGCGACGACGATGTATATAATTAGGATTTAGGATCTCGAGACCACGAGAAGGCCACCGAAACAGGACCAAAGATAAAGTACGCTTCGAAAATATTCTTTGATAAAAAAAATTATAGAAAGAGTTGTTTTGAACATGTAAAATCGTCGAGATGTGCGTGCGCGTGTACGTGTATGTCCCTGCGTGTTTATATATATATATAATATATCTGACATACGCGATAGATATACCGAAAAATTCGCGGAAAGCAACGAGACTCGCGAGAACGAATTTATTTGGCGAAAGCTCCGATTCGTTCGAAGTGCAGTGAAGAACTGAGCAAAGTGCCGGCCGGTCGAGCAGCCAGGCGGGCTTTTCCAACCGGCTTAACCAATCGCGACTTCTCTCTTATCCCACGTGTCTCTTTTTCTCGATCCCTCTCTTCCTCTTTCACCTTTCCTCTTTCACCCTCTCTCACCACCGATCTTCGCAAACTCATCGGCGAAGATTATCGCTATTGTCGGTGTTACAGCTACTTACATCCCCCCCGCCCGCCCCCCGCCCGGTGTGATGTGCGATCGTTCATCCCCATGGGATGATCGCGACGCGATCACACGCTCCTTCCCTCCGAAGAAAGATTCGTCAGACTCGTCGCGGTAAGCGAAAATATGTCGCGGCTGAACTTCTCTTCTCAAAGGGCGAATCAAGTACAAATCGGGGCGATTTCTCCCCCCCCCCTCCCCCTCCCCTCTCGTCGCGTTTAATTGCCGAGCATAATCGCGAAGAGCAGCGATATATTTCCAACAAGAAGACGCGATTGTCTCGACGTCTAGAAGCGACAGGAAGAGATATTCGGTCGTTGATCTCGGTCAAGGAGAAAATCAAGAAGGACTCGATTCTCCGATTTGAGCACGCGTTTACAGCGAGCACGCGACGTCGAAGAACAGAGGTGGAGAGAAGGAGAAACGAACGGCGGCGTGCGAAAAATTATTATCGAAGGAAAAGCCGAGCATTTCACGCGCGTGTCTATTTCTCGCTAGAGTTCTTCGAAGACGTGCCACATTGACAAATACGCGCGCGATGTAGCCTCGTTTGCCGTTAATGGGCAGGATATGTTTTCGAATCGAAAACTTCAATCGGAAGCTTCTTCTTCTAGCGTGATGTCTTCCGTTTTCGCACGAAACCGGTGGCTACTTGCACGATTTATCGTTAGATCCTGGACTTTCGCGCGAGGTGGCTGCTCCTGCGGGGGGGGGGGGGGGGAAGAACGGAAATCCGAGTTGAAATTTTTAAAAACAAAATTGAGCAGTTTGACTTTTCATCTTGTTTGTTGCATCCTCTCTCTCTCTCTCTCTCTCTCTCTCTCTCTCGAGGGAAATGAAAAAGAAGGAAAGAGAGGAGGAGGAAGAATTCGCGAAAAGAAACGCGACTTACAATTGGAAATGAAAAAGACTTGATAAGAAAAGAAAAATGCGAAAGGAGCGAAGAAGAGGACAACAGTGCTCGAATCGGATCTGTTTTGGTTCGTACACGAAACTGAGTGGAACAAAACGTGATCGAGGCCTTACTTTCGAAGTTTGTCTGCAGAGCATGTGATCGGGTCTGCGTGTGTCTTCGGTCGCTTTCCTAACGACAACGAGACATGCTTTTACCAACGATGACAGTTTTATATGCGCGTGACGTACCGTTTTCATTGTCGCGTTACTGATACTCGGCATTGTTAACGACCAACACATAACTACGTGTACGTGTGTGTGCAGATACGTACACGTAGAAATATCGACATCATTGGCTTCCGCAGTGAAGAACGAGAATATTATCAAAATCACGGGCGTTCGCTTCTCTGCGTAAAAGAAAAGGGACGCGTAGAAAGAGAGAGAAGGAAAAAAAAGGAAGAAAAAATAATTCATTTCTTTAACGAAATAAAGTTCGTTTTCACTTGTGCCGTGTGTGTACGTTGTACGTTACGAAATCTCGAACGAAAGTTAAATTAAATTTCAAGATATTTTTAAGATATTCAGCCGCAATTAACATACTAAATATCCTTAGATAATACTTTCTCCCGAATGCTTGCCGATGAATACCATACGTTTTGAAAAAAAAATCTATACCAACGTTCTAATTTCCGTTCGATAGAAGTGTCTGCCTAACATCTCTGATGTCAATAGAAAAATCTGCGCAAATCTCTAATGTTGTCGTATTTATTCTCATTTATAACGACACGCGATTTACTTTACTATTAATCGGCTTAATTCCTGTCCATTATCAGATTTCGGCCTGAGAAGGAAGAACCGAGTGACTAAAAAAAAAAAGTCGTTAGACATCGGACGTAATCATACGGGGGAACACGTCCTCGAGAACCGGAAGTATAAAGTATACCACACGGCATCGAGTCGATTTTACTTTCACAGAATCGTATTATGTATTCCGATACTGCGGCTCGTCGTTCAATCAATTACTTTCGTAGAGCTCGGCCCACGATTAATTGGACTCGACTACGTAAGAACTCTGAATTTATACGCGCAGCATCGATATTTCCTTTTTACGTTACTTTCTTTAGTTTCTTGTGTAAAAAAGTTACACTGCAAGTAATGTCGTATGATTTCGTTATATTCACACATAACGAAAACAAATATGCACATGTAATAAATATATGACATATTTTTAAACGAAATCGCGCATCTCTCATAGCAAGATAGATAATGACAGTGTCACGCGATCGTCAATATGTAATATGCGAGCGAACAATAGAAAGCGGTTTTCAATTTTCTGAATAATAATTTTATCGACACGTGATACGATAAATTTGAGAAATTTAAAATATAATTAAAGATCAGGAGACAGGAATTAAATTTCTTTCCGCGGAACAATGAATGAGTTTCGATGTTGTTCGTATAATTTCTTCTGCATGAAAGGACATCAAACATGAAACATAACGTGAAAATTGTGCATCCTGTTTCGTAAGCTGGGATCGCTAGCTTTTAAAGTGCTCGACCGCTCCTCCGATGGATTCTTTTACATGTTCGTTGCACTTTCTCCGTTCATTTGTTTTCCAAAAACGTACGACCGCGCTTATCGACATACTTTCAAAGGAACCCGAATCAACTTTGCGAAACATTTTCATTCCAGATATATTTATCAAATTACAACAATCGAAATTGCAACGTTTATTCCTACGTTATTCGTGGCGCGAAAGGGAAGCTAAATAAGAATCACAAGTGAGACATATTTTCATATATGCATGATTTATTAATACATCGAAACGATATTGTTAAAAAAATATTCATAGAAACGCACCTGTGCATCTCTTGTACAACTTTCAAAATAAATTTCATTTGTTGCTTCATTTATAGATAAAATAAAGTTATGTCATAATTGCGAGATATGATATATATTGTGAAAATATTTTACTTTCAGTTATGTTTTAATTTTACTGATATTCTCTTATACTAACTTTCGAAGCATCGCTGAGTTTCGAAAAATATTATATAAACTAAAATGATTTATATTAACAGATGTATATTGTATAGAGTTACGGCACAAAAATAGCGATGCCATAATTTTAATAAATATTGAATTAAAGATTCCTTAATAGAAATAGTAGAATATAGAATTTTTCAGGGAACAATGTTGTGTTTTTTTCTCTCATTGTATATGGACAATAATTATCAAACGAAAATAATAGCAGGTACATTAGAAAAATCTTGATTGTTCTCAGGCACAATGTAAAAGCTTATTAAATTTCTTTATAATCGAATAGTAAAATGTTATTATAAAAAACACAATAAAATAATAAGATTAATAAATAATAATAATAATAATAATAATAATAATAATAATAATTACTGATAAAACTAATTAAATAGTTCTTCTTGAATAGACTATTTATAACAGAAACTAATAAATAACAATGCATATTACATTGTAAAAAAAATAAATAAAGTACGAGTAATGTCAACTTATCAAATGCAAAAGTTTATCATAAACGATAAACAGATTCTATTTTATAATAAATAGATAAAATACTTCCGTTATGAACAGCCGCAGATCTGTGCCAACTTTTAACCAGGGCATGTATCAATATTATTATAAACTAGATGCCTCTATAGTAGGAATATTAAATAGACCATCATCTTTCCAATAATAAGTAGGAGGGCCACTGGTAAAACAATATTTCATAGATAGTGGTTCGTCATTTTCAACGTAATACATCAAATAAAAGTTACACATTTCATCAGATTTCGTAGCACCAATATATGTCCAACTGTCGCGTGTACTATGCATGGTACAGCGAGCTGCTATTTGATCACCTTGACTAGCCGTAACTTTATTATGTACAGGATAAAACATTTGCGGTGTCAAAGGATCTCTTTTGCCTAATTCTATCCAAGTGTAATCTGGTTTTACCAAATATCCAGAAACTACTTTCCCAAGTGAATGGGTATGCGTCCTATACGCAATAGGATGAATAGTTTTGTTCTCTTTTATTGTGCAAGCTGTTTCCATGTATGTTGTACTCCTAGGTGGTATAACACCTGAAGTTCCCAGAAGAAGAACACCAGCTAATTTATTCAATGGACGTAATGTATAATAAAGGAATACACCAGAATCATCGGTTCTACCATCTTGAAATCTCGCAACATGGGCATAATGAACTTGAAGGACCAAATATTTAATTGGCGAGTCGCCACCAACTTTGAAACCTACTCCTTCTGGCAAAATTAATGTTGGAGCATCTCTAGCCCAAGCATATAGTATCTATGTGAAATGATGGTGTGATTAAATATTTATCAATATTTTCCTTGTAACCTTTAAATTACTTCATTGCACATACATACCTGGGAATTTTCTGCACAAGGAACTTCATTATCATTTATACCGTGTACCATTTCACCACAGTCCCATACAGGTTTCGAGCTACCAGGCTTTCCACAACCATATAAAAGTATATGATGAGCACTTGCCATTGTTGCATTTGGTTCGAAACTGATCAAATAATAGTTTCGAGAAGGATCTACTTTAACAGGAGTACATAAATACAATTCCTCCTGCAAATGATGAAAATATATTACATCACTTACTTTTTCACATTATTTCTTTAACATAAATTAAGAATTACATTAATATAATTATAACAAAAGAGACGTCAATCAAAATGCTTTTCAAACGCTATATAGAACGTCAAAAATATAAATCATGCGAAAATAATTTATCTCAGTATTTTTCAATATTTACTTACTCTATTTGGTCTAACATTTGGCATAAGTAACGCGTATTTGTTTACACTGTTACACCGTACAAGTTTAAATAAAATGACAAATAAAACGTAAATCGTGATATTTCTCCACATTTTGTTGTCAATATTTTTAAACTGTATTTGAAAAATTTACATTGACTCGCGAAATGTCACCAATCGATACACACAGCCCACGTACAGATAATCTCTGACGGAGAGTAAGCATTTGCAAACGCCATCTATTAAGGATGCATTAATTTATTGCGTATAAAATTTGCACAATAGAAATACATATTTTACAAAACGACAATGTAATTAAATAATAAATATTGTGTGTAAAATATGGTGCAGGTATGAAATATTTATCGTTTATCATTGGACGGATTCATTGGTGACTAGAGTCACGTGAACGTATCATATTCATTCGTCACTATTTGAATTTCATTCACCAAGTCCTACTGAAATCCGAAACGAAATACTTGAAGATCTAGATTTAAACGAGCCACCGGTGTAATCGGTTATTTTAACTTCGTCTGGTTAACTTTCACGAGTATTCTTGCACTCGGCATATTAAGCTTATTTTTTTTTATCTTTTATTAATATATATGTCGCGAATTTGGTCCGTGAGCCATTCTATGCCTAATTGTAAACCTTCTCCGGTAATCGCATTCGTTGCTCTTATATGCCAAGGTTTGTTCTGTATACGATCAAGACCGAGTCCAGCAACAAGTTTGACAGTAGTTAAGGAATCGGGCAAATCCATTTTATTTGCCAAAAAGAGAATCGGCATTTTACGACCTACAATGTGTAGTAAAGGAAGCTTAGTAGGAGAAACACAATCTAGTATTCAAATGAGAACAAATAATATGATACCGGCTATATCCGGATGTTGAAGAAGCATATCTAATTCTTCTTTAACAACGACCAATCGTAGTTTGTCGCTACTATCAATAATAAAGATAATACCATGACAATCTTTGTAATAATGTTCCCATAGCGGCCTGTGTCGATCATGTCCTGACATGTCAAATGCCGTGAAATTAACGTTTTTAACTGAAAAACATGTATTAAAATGTATCGTTAGTATTTTATGACGATGCGATGATATAAAATAATAAGGGTAAAATTTATTCACGTGAAACGCAAATGTATGTATGAAATTTAACATGTACATGTGTATACCTAGGAAATGCATGTTTTTCATTTCATAAAGCGCCATCTGCTTCTTCACTATCATTATTCAAACGAATGAGAACCACTGAGTTGTAATGTAAATATGTTTAACGAGCGTACGTTGGCGCGGTAAAATTTCACTTTGCAGCGGTCAATAAATAAATTGCCGTGAAAAAAATATTATGGATGTATTTAATATGTTAGAAAATGTTATTAATGACGAAAACAACTCTAAAAAGGAAAAGAGTAAACCACTACACATACGTTTACAAAGATTTAATCTTATGACACTTGTGATGAAGGTGTAACGTGATTATTCATTTTCAGGCTTTATAAAGAAGAATGAAGAGAAAGACAGATTAAAGAAACAGATAAATCAGTTGAAATCTATAATTCTACAAATTGAATGGAGTTTGGGTATATCAAAATTTAAGAACAATAAATGTATCATTCGGCCAAGCATTGCCAGTAGTCCTAGAACTGATGATATTCAAGATATTAATTTACAGTTGGAATCTGAGTTATATCGATATTCCGGCTTTTACTGTGTCAAATTCACAAAGCAAGAATATATATTTAACTTTTCATCTTCAAATAAATATGATAAAGATAACATTTTTGCTATACAAATTATCAATGACCAGAACAAAGGAGTTCTGGGAAAATGGGTGATGCCAATGGCTATTGATTTAAAGGATATAATGTCTAATTTTTCTATCCAAGAATTAAAAAATATACCATGTTTGTTGAAAATTTGTAAACAACACATAGACTCTTATTTCGTACGACATGAACAGTATACAGCATTGATGGTATATACGCCTTTTGAATTTATTGTTCTACTTAATATATGAAAACAAAGTATCAAGTATTTATTTTTATTTTTAGCATAGTATGTCTAGTATAAAAAATTGTAAGTTACAAACCAATTTAGGATATACACAAATCAATTTAGAACTGATAGGAGTATATAATAAAAGTACTGACTCATATATGGCCATAATTATATATCTCCTATATAAAATTAATGAAGCTAGACCACACAAAATTGAGGTAGATTCAGTAATAGAAGAAGAATTAGATAAAATGACTAAAAAGCATCTGCGATCATCTTTAGCCTGTTTTAAACAGTTCGATTTGTGTACAGCGTTTGAGAAGATGTTAAACAAAGGAGAATTTACATGGACAAAAGACGATAATGAAGAGAGTCTATTAGATATTAATGTATGTAAAATTCTTAGTTACTTTAGCAAATATCATTATATTCAATCAGTATATTCAACTAAAAACATTGTTTATATTTTTAGCCTTCAGATAATTCAGATCAAGAGGGATTTTTAGATAGTTTCACAGTACCACAAAAAAGATCTTTGAGACTTGAAAAGAAGAAACAACAAATGAGAAAAAGAAAAAAAATATCAGGAAAGGAAAACTTCAGTAACGCTTCAAACGAATCTGATGAAAAAAATCCCATTTCTTCTGAAAATAAAGGGCAAGAATCAAGAAAAAAACGAAAGATAACGAAGAAAATTAATATCTCAAATAAAGCTCATAAAAAATCTATTTCTTTCGAAAATAAAGAGCAAAAATTGAAAAAAAGATGGAAACTGTCAGGAGAAAAAAAATTCATTAACAGTTCAGATACAAACGAAACTGACAGAAAGTCTATTTCTCCACAAAATAAAGAGTTGGAATTGAAAAATATTAAACAATCTGCAAGACAACAAAATGTCAGTGTTACTAAATCTACGCCAAATAAAAGTAATCCAAAACAAAAGAAATGGAAACAAAAAAAATTAATTAACAATTCAGATAATACTGATAAAAATTCTGTTTCTCCACAAAAGAAAGAGTTGGAATTGAAAAACATGAAACAATCTATGAGACAACAAAGTGTCAGTATTACTAGATCTACACCAAATATACCTAGTCCAAAACAAAAGAAATTAAAGCAAACAAAACTGAAATTTGAAACAAATCATTCAGAATTACAGAATAGTAGTAATACTGTGTCCTCTGATACGACTGTCTCTAAAAATAAACAGATAAACAAATTAAATAAACCATTTACTAGTACTCCAATACGTCGAAGTAAATACCATCCTCCCAATTTCAATGCATCAGTGAATATGGATATTAGTAATATTACAGTAAGCGACAATAATGTGCGACCTACGAAATTATTGCGAAACAAAATAAGAGGAAGAATGAAATCTTCGACTGAAACGACATTACGGAAATCAGAGCGAATTAGCGTTAATAACAGAAGTAGAAACTTTAAGTATTCCATATAATGTGAAGTATCTAACCGATTTCTTATTTTAAATTTTAATGTACCAAATGTTTTTTGTACCACTTATGTACATATAGATATAATACAGACTGTTCGGAAGAAAATATTGAAATGTATATGTTTCATTTTATTCACATTAACAACAATTAGTGCTTGGACGGATCAGCAAGTGCAAATAATGAAATAGAAATATGACTTTAAGCACGTCGATTCAACATCGAATGTCGTTCACTCGTTATTATTTAACTTACATGAAAATTTTTCAACATTGTACCCAACAGTGGGTACTATGTCTATGCAACGGTCATCCTCGCGTTTGAAATTATTTATGACCGTCGACTTACCACTATTGTTAAGGCCCACTACTAAAACGTTTACTTCTTTTTTCCTAAGACCTAAAAGATTCGCTAAACGATCAAATAGCCCCATTCTTTGTGTTCTCTTGAAGGTTTGTCACGTGTTTATCGAATATCAATAATCAACGCTATAACAATACAGTTAAGAAGAAATGTAGCGTGTTACTCATTTTACATCGTTTATTAATATAAACAGCATACTTTTTTTTTATAATCTTGATATTTTAAACAGAGAAACGTATAAAAATTGTAATTTCCAATTTTGCGATTATTATGTAGTTTCACATCTTAAATGTGTTACTAGTAAAATACTAGTTTTTCTTATGTGGTTGAGCACCACTGAAAATCGCATATTTGAGACTCGTACGCGAGTATATTATTAGAAAAGCGATTATAGAATAATATTCATAAGCAATTTTAAGTAAACGTTCTTTAATCAATCTATCTTTTAAGAAACCTATTAAGTAAAAGATACTTCGAAAATGGTGAGTTAGAATATCAATGTACATATACACGTATTTGGGTGTTAGGTTATGTGTACATATCCTTTGTAATTTTTAGCCAAAGGGAAAAACCAAGAAATTCATTGACAAAAAGAATTCAGTAACGTTTCATCTAGTTCATCGGTCGCAAAGAGATCCGTTGATCGCCGATGAGACAGCACCGGAACGCGTGCTTGTACCTGTTGATCATGCACAAGCCTCTAAAAAGAAGTTGGACGATAACAAGCGTAAAGAAGAGCAACGAAAATATGGCATATATTTTGACGACGATTATGATTACTTGAAACATCTTAGAGATATTAATTCACTGACGACTGAATGGGAACGTGTAGATGCTTGTACAAGCTCAAAGTCAAACGACCAAACAAACGTACCTAAAATTAATTTACCATCGTCTGTATTTGCTTCAAATGTAGAGGAAAAAGTTGGTCTTTTAAACAAAGCAGCGCCAGTTTCGGGGTTGCAGTTAGATTTAGATCCAGATATAGTTGCTGCTATGGATGATGATTTTGACTACGACAATTCAGAAAATGAATTAGAAGATAATTTTATGGAATTAGCTAACGCACCCATTAGCAACAATGAAATGTTACCAGAAAAATACGGTATGTATCTATGTATCTACAAGATCATATTATGCTCGCGAGGTAATTGATGTATATTTGAAGAATGTCGTTTAAATGAATCAGATCAGGCATCTGATGTTTCATCAGAGTTTGAGTTATCAGATGAAGAACAAGACGAAGTACGCAGTTTAGATGGATTATCTGAATATACCTTCAGAGAGGAAGAAACAAAATCCCGTTTTACAGAATATTCAATGAGTAGCAGTGTAATCAGAAGAAATGAGCAGCTTACTCTTCTTGATGATAAATTTGAAAAAGTAAGTATTTATCAACAAGATGTGACTCTACTTGACAAACACGTATTGTTATTTTTACAGATGTATGCAGCATACGATGAAGATGAAATTGGAGCACTAGATTGCGATGAAATTGAAGGATATATCGCACCTAACTCAGATTTAGTTCTTCAGTGTGCAACAGAATTTGAAAAACAGCAAAATGAAAACGTAAGTTAACAATAATTGCATTTCATATCGAGAGAATTAAACATTCCTATTCCTCTTCCAGACTGATAATATTGCACAGTTAATGAAAGACAGAATGAACATTTTAGATAAAGAGTATTCTAGTTCCGAGGATGAAGATAGTTTAGAAGAACTTGTAGTTGACTCAAGAGGAAAAGATAAATGGGATTGCGAAAGTATTATTAGTACATACAGCAATATTTACAATCATCCGAAATTAATTTCTGAACCCAAGGTATGTTTTTTTTAAGACTCATCAATCTACATGAAACTGCAATTGTGTAAATTTTTCTGTAGCATCCACAAAAGATCAAAGTCAGTCCAAGGACAGGTATACCAAAAAATGTTTTGGATGGATGTTCTGGAAAATTGACGATTAAAGCATTAGCTCAGTTTGAACAACAAAATGAAAATTGTAAGCCAAATTACCCTCAGTCTATTGCAGAAACTATGAAATCTACCTTAAGTACATTGAGTATAAGGCCTAAAAATGAAACTAGTGGAGAAAGAAAACAAAGGAAGAAAGCACTTAAAGAATACAGAAAAGTAAAATTATCACGTTAATTTTGTTTATATATAATAAGCTAAAATTATACAAATAAAAAATTGTCCGTTGTTTCTTTTTGTAGGTAAGGCGGCTAGAACGAAAAGCAAATAGTGAAGCATTTAAAGAAGAAAAGAAACGTCAAGAAAAAATATTATTAAATAACAGGCAAAATATTCAAGGGAATAAAATACTTTAACATGTAATTGTTATACTTTTTTAAATTATTAAATACTACTGCTATAATATGATTGGTTTTTATTGATTAAATTTACTTAATTATTAATCACAAACAGAAATTTATACACGATATGTAGCTGTTATATATCAAAATAATAAAAATGATTGCGATTGATAATGGAAAAGTGTTGGTACTAAATAAATTATTTTAATGTTTCATTCAATGATATAAATATGTCTTTAAATTCTGTTATAGTAAAAGTAACAACCGACTGTAATAGTAACAATACAATTAACGTATTTTCATAATTTCAACTAAGCAGTTTTTGAAAACGCAGCTATTTTTATTTTTCATTTTTTTCATTATGTACATTATGTACAACGTGCAATAATAACTATATTTTTGTTGCCTTTTTAAAACGACATTTAAAACATAATTACTTTTTACTTTACAATATTTTTGTAAAAATATTAAACCCCTTTGAACTGTTCAATTTTGCATTTTGTTCAAATAATGATAACATGATTTCCAATCAAGTTTCCACATAACCTCGCCAACAGATCTTTACCATAAATGAGGCATACTGTAGATTTGACGTTCAATGTTTTTTTCATATTCCATGTTTCGACGTAATACATATTGCTATATCCTCTGTGATTCAATGAATGAAATTCTTTTTATCGTTATTGATTGATTTTACCTGACGATCAAGTTGAATATGATTTCCACGTTCGCCATAATCAATTATAAAGAATGCAAGAAACACTTTTAAGGGGTACTTTTAAGACAGTATGATATGATATCATGTCCATTTAAAAATCGTGGAGCTTAGAAAAAGCAATACATGTTGAAAAAAATCTACTATTTCGTTTATCGATAATATAATTCTAGATTGATGAAGTTTCACCGCACTCAGTTGAATAAATAAATTTCGGTGTAAAATCGATTTAATTCCCAATTTTAGTTCCTAGCACTAGTGAAACCTGCTTAAATCGGTACGGCAGGGCGCGACATGAAAATGATAAAAACGTGTGACACAGAAATGCACCGAGTGTCACGTCTTTCCTATAGCTTGTCTATGGCGAAGAGAACGTCCGTGTACAACGCCATCATTTAAGGTGGGGCAAACAACGGAAACTCCGAAGTCATATGATCGATCTGCGATTCCTTTAGGACACAGCCATCTCTGTTCGTAACGAGGATGGCTAGCCAAACGCAAGGTATTCAACAGCTTTTGGCAGCTGAAAAAAGAGCTGCGGAGAAAGTTGCGGAAGCTAGAAAACGTAAGTTACCATTCAAGTATTGTAAGTATATTTGAACACGGATGGTATTTTCAGTAACACTTCTATATTTTCAGTAATCACTTCTATCGTGACCCTGAATGGGTGTAACTTTCTAAATGTGTTGAAAACTTCTGTTAAAATAACTATTAACTATTTACATTGTCAATGACTTTGGGTGTAAATAGTATGAATTTGACAAATACATGTAACATTCATTAATACTCTAACCTTTGTTGATAATTTGCAGATATAACTTGCAAAGTGGTTTCCTTTTCATCAAATCGCGAAGAAAATGTAAAAGATTAACAGATCATGATGCAAAAGGTTGACAAATTGATTCGAGTTATAATGTAATTTTGCTCGCAGGTAAGGCACGCAGATTGAAACAAGCGAAGGAAGAGGCACAGGATGAAATTGAGAAATATAGGCAAGAACGAGAAAGACAGTTCCGCGAATTTGAAACAAAGGTGAATAATTTTAAATGCTGAATTAAATGCTGAACATTTTTTTGACAGTTAATTGAATATATCACAGAATAATACATTGTGCGTATCTTTCTGTTATCCTCGTGTATAGCACATGGGATCCAAAGAGGATGTAGCAGCGCGTATAGAAGCCGATACAAAATTAAAAACAGAAGAAATGAGTCAGACCATCTCTATGCATAAAGACTCTGTAAGTTGAAAGTTATATATATGGAGAAAGTAATATCTTTCATCTTAAACATCTTTAGTATTTGTGCCTTTTTTTTTTTTTATTATAGGTTGTGCGTACAATCTTGGACTTGGTATATGACATTAAACCAGAATTGCACAAGAATTATCGCATCGAAATTTAAATTAGAAGAATTGTATCGATCGATTATAAATATTGCATCTTATATTATAAATGTACATTAGGTACTTTCCTTTATCATATCTTAATAAGTATTGATCGTTGTTACATTGTACTCTTATTGGAGAATGTATATACCTTTTAACCGTAGATGGTGATACATATACTGAAATTATTAGAATTTTCTCTGCAGTTGCTATATGACAATAAATGTAATTGTATTTATGCTGAGCTTTTATCACCATATTGAAGAGTTGAAGAATTGTAGTGATGTCATAGTAGCACTATCAACGTACTAAACAAGTTATCGTCATTATGATATATCAAGGCCTAGATATATTAGGATGACGTGTAAATGTTAAAGCTTAAGGTGATGGAGAAAAAGTTACGTGTCGTTAAACATATATCGTTAGATGTCATTCCATAATTCTGTTACATCGAGGACGCAACATGCACGTTAAAGGATGTACAACTTCCAAAGAATCACGAATAAGCTCCTAATCCGCTGGTTCTCGCGACGATGTACATAAATGCGTATCATTCGTTTTGTTTGCGAACATTTGTTAAGTCACGAAGGGGAATGAAGTTACATTTGGTGTATAAACCCTGTCTCTGTATGCTGCTTCATCTGTACAGTATTAACGTTTGAAAATAAAAACAGTGAACGTGTAAACCTGTACTGAAGTCCCTTTGTCGTCCACCGAACGGCGATGCCTGCTATCCTGCAAGCATAAGGACTATCGTTGAAATTTGCTAAATTGGATAAACATCGGAAACATTCAGATACAAATGATAACAACAACAACAAAAAGTAAGGAAAAGAATAAGAAAGTGTCCGATCGAGACGCGTTGCAGGTTCAAAAATTTGCGCCGAAATCCAAGTTTTTCGAACTTGTAATCGCGCAGGCGCGGTTCGCACGAGAAACGAAGCCACGGTTCAGAGACAAAAAAAAAAAACAAAAAAGAAAAGAAAATAAAACGCCCGCTACGTTCAGTCGGAATTGGGATACTTGAATAAACGAGAGGAAAGAAAGGAAGTAAAAGGAAGATCTAGCGAGGAGAGGCGAGCAAAGTGGGGGGGGGGGAAGATCAGCTATATAAACCTAACCTTTCCTCTCCGTGACGGGAGACGGTGGTCTCGGCCAGCAGTTGGTTGAGTGCGCGTATTGCGTGTGGGTAGTGTGCGTTGACAACACTAGCGCCAGTCCATAGGTGATTCGATTTTGCGAACTAATGCTGGCAGCGCGAAGCGGTCAGTACGTGTGCCATTCTGCACCGAGAAATGGAAGTGAACGAGACGCGCCCGAGTAATACGAGCGCGAGCACGTTACCGACGTACGAAGTGCGCGACGATGCGGTGACAGCTGTGCACGGGTACGCGTTTTAAAGTCTTGTTATGATCAAGAAGACGGCAAGCGAGGCCGGTCGCCGACCAGCTGCGTGCCCGAGCGAGAGATCGTCGTAATCATCGTCATCGTCATCGTCGTCGTTGTCGTTGTCGCGCGTGCCGAAAATCGTGTTGATCGCCAATTTCCCTTTGTTTGTCAATCACTAGTTACGTCTAGTCTGTATAAATCGCGCGTTACGAGTGAAACGACCGGGTGAAACGAGCTGCCAGTACGAACCTCTTTGGAGTAGCAACCAATTGGTAATAAGATGTGGTGTCTCGTTAGTCAAGCGAATTCCGTCATCCTCGAGGTGCAGGTCGATCCGAAAGCTATTGGTCAGGAGTGTCTGGAAAAGGTGAGTCACGCCAATGTTATTGCACCTTTTACTTGTTTATTATTCCCGTTTCTCACGCTCTCGACCCGTGCAAGCAGTCTGTTTTCCAAGCAGTCGCTGCTTTGTTCAATCCAACTTTCGCGACATCGATCCTCGCCGACGAAACGATTCGAAAGAATTCGGCTGAAGAAAAGCCGAATTCTTTTTTTGCTGAAACTGAAAGAAAGAGCCGATACGAACGAGCAGCTCGGTAAAGATGACGTATGTTGAACCGTCCGTCCGTCCGTCTGCGTAGATGTTTGCACCGATCGTCGTGCACGGTGTAGAAATAAACACGGTTAAAGAAACGCGACAGTGGCAAACAAACAAGTTAAAAAACGCACGTTTGCTCAAATATTTAGCTTATTGTTAACGGTGTCTTCGGTCGTCGAATCGCACGACGTGCGTGCAGCAGTTCACATCGGTTTCTCAGGTAGAGAGTGTGTTGAATTTTCGGGTAATTTTCGAAATGGGTAATTCCGTGATCCAGTCCTGATTCGTCTGATCGGCTTCAGACGGAGAGAATCGTGGTTAGGGAACTCGATGAAAAATATAACGTGATACACGCAGAAGTATAAATACATAGCTGAGAAACGTAGCGAATCGTGGCGAAATATATTTCAGGCGTATTCGTGTTTGAGGGAAAGACGGTGGCGGATCGTAACTCACGTGCGCAACAGATGCCTCGACAAACATTCGGCCGCTACGTATAGCCGAGGCCACGACAATGAAACATTGTCGATCATTTCAACCGATATGAACTTTGTCGAGAAAGAAAAAGATTGTGTAATTGTCCTACGTAGTGAAAGCGTGAATCTTGGAACCGTGGAGAAGTTCTCTGCTCGAAGTCCAAACGCGCGTGAAGATATTGAAAAAGACTTTTCTCGCTGGTGAAATCTGCCACAGATTTCAATCTTGAAGTGAATGAAATCTTCTCTTAACACTTTACCGACCGGTAGCCTATTAATCGGCTAC
>WIUT01003646.1:0-19213 GCA_010645135.1 Tetragonula clypearis
ACCAGTCATTTTGACTGGTGTGGTAGTTCTAGTGTTAAACGCAATACAAATTTTCATTCTGATGGGTAAAACAGACAAGAGAGTATGTCAGCTCTAAATCTACTAGATTTGTACCTGTCTTTTGTTTCGTCATCGAAGAGAAGATGTTTATCGATTTGTAGTCTTCAGACAAAATTCAACGTTAAGAAAAAAAAAAAAAAAAACAATGGAACTGTGCGGTACAACAAGGTGCTCAAGTGATAAAATTGTTTATTTCAAGAATGTACTATTTCAAGCGTTTTACATGTCAAATTAAAGTCAAGTAAAAGCTACGCCTGTTTCTACAATGTTTATTTGAATTTAAGATTTAAAAGTAATTGCGAGAAAGAGCGCGTTTTATTAAATTTATTTCTCCGCTTTCTATAATCGTCCTGACTCAAATTACAATAATTTACACTTGTTACCGCTTGTTTTTTCCTAGAGAAAAAAGCTGCAGAAGAAGTAAGAAATTTTCCAAAAATTCGAATACAAAATTTGTATTTCGGTTGCACGTTGTTCGAAATATTGAAATATCCTGTGATCTATCGCTAATAGGAGTATGTTGGAATTTCCATAGGCAGTCGAGAAAAATTGTTGATCGATCGTTCGTTAAGGATTAAATCACGCTCTCGAGCGGTCTGGCAAATCGAAAGCTAGAAACAAGCAGAGGAGGGCACACGTGAAACAGCATCCAAGTTGCTCGAAGATGGTTGCGCGCCAGCTATCAGGAGAGAATCCGAGCTAGAATCGATTTTCTGTATCGCGTGGCGTTACAGCCGACCTTCCGGCATCGCGAAGATCGCCGGGTACAGTGACCCCTGGCCACATTCAGTGCACAGGCAGTGCTCCGCGTCGTAACATTGCCGCTCGTAAACCGTTTCACGGCGAAACGAGCGCCACTTCCGGAAAACCGTTCTCTCGCGAGCGGTCTCGACATCATGCTCGCACGAGTTCGACGACGCGGAAAGCGAGCAACCGGGCTATATATACGATCTTATCCTCGATAGTTTCTCACGATGGGCAAATGTTGTTGTTGTTTTTTCCCACCTAAGTAACGATTAATCCCGAAAACTCGCAACTCTGCAGTAATTGGAAGGTTTTTCCAGGTTTTATTACTCCACTTTTTGGTTATCGTTTCGTTTCTCGCATGGAAGGTGCGCAACAAGCGTAGCTAGTGCAACGCGATTCAAAAGAGGGTGAATTTTAACATTGACGATACAAGCAGAAAATGTAATACTTCCGGAAAATAACAGGAATCGTATTTCCACGGAGGGAAATGAGACGAAAATGCATCAGCAGAACACGTTCTCTCTCCCGTGCGACGTATGTTTATCTACAACTATATAAGTGTGAAACGATGATAATAAATTAATATGACAAATTCGAACATTGGTACAACGAGTGATCACTCTTAGGCAATAATTATACAACTTTTAACAATTAGACTGCTATTAACTCGGTAACATCTTGCATATTGTATATATTTCGATAGAAGATACAACAATGATATTAAATTCGACACACTCCAAAGAAACCTACCCGCGTCATTGAATAATTATTTCTGACAGGTCGAAATTACTCGTTTCATGAACAGTTACACACGAGTGTACATGTTAGTGACATTTAATTTACAACTT
The DNA here is from genome assembly GCA_010645135.1 of Tetragonula clypearis. Classification (NCBI taxonomy): domain Eukaryota; kingdom Metazoa; phylum Arthropoda; class Insecta; order Hymenoptera; family Apidae; genus Tetragonula; species Tetragonula clypearis. The sequence continues at coordinate 1,656 of WIUT01003646.1, forward strand.
ATCGTATGAAATCAAATTATCGTTCATTCTGGAAAATGAATAACAGCTGCGCGGATCGAATAATTGATAAACGGATAAGCAAATTAGATTTGCAAGTGTGCGTGAAACCATGTTATAGAACTCTCTGCAGTATCAATCGGAATAACACTCTGTCTAGAAGTATAGATTCTCCTCTGTTCCAGCGTACGCGCGTAAAACTAGGATTAAACTAGAAAAAGAAAAATCTATCCGTTGTTTGTTTCGCGATACACCATTCGATCCACCCTGTAAACGAGAAATACGCATTGCCGTGTTGCGTCGAAGGGCGATGCACCGGCAGTTAGCGTTCTCCAGGGGCGGTTAACCCCTCCTTCGTCAATCCCACCACCATCGGTGACGGACTCGACCCTCGTCGGGAACCCCCCTGTCGAAGGGTTGGAGTCGATGCAGTGTTTCCATAGAAACCAGACGCGCCGTCCGCCACCCCTTCCTACGGTGCATTCAACCGAGGGCTGCAGTATTCGCTGGAAAACGTATCGCTGCTTTCCCAGCGAGCTCTAATCATCTTTTCGATAATCCAATTTTCTCTCCGTCGAATATCTTTCCCTCCTCTCCCCCCCCCCCTCAACACTTCAGATCGTTCGTCTCGAATCTATCAATCTTCGATGGAAACTCGATAGCAAAAAACGGTATATCTACCGTATTCGTAAATTGATATTATTCGTATACGATAATATTTCAGTAGTTCGTTTCGACGGAACTTTTCTTCATCTATGCGCCGCTAATTATCTGAGCGAGAGAACTTGGTTTCTTAGGATCTGCCAACTTTCATTTTCGACGAGGTTGCACGACGAGGTTTTTCATTTCTTTTAAAAGAAAGATACACTGTCAAAAAAAAAAAAAAAAGAAATATAAAAGACTGTTAATCGGAAAAATATAGCGGTGTCGTCGGATATCGCATGCTCTATGGGCATGGTGTATGCATTACACAGCCGCAATTATGCGTAAAAGGATACGAGAAGGACTGTAGAAAGCAAGTTGTCGCCGCCCGCGATTTTCTCGATGCACTTAGGCGTGATTGCTAGGTACTGACTTACGAAGGTGGCCCGACCAAGATTTATGGTTCACCCTTGAGAGCGTTCTTCTCGAAGAGATCCAATCGCCTAGACAGCCGGTAGAATTAATGCCGTTGTCGTGTGCATAGACACTGGTTTACGCTGCTGTAAAAACGTAGAGGCCAGAAACAACGAGAAATTTGCGTTAGCAGAAACTTGTTACCTTATTAGTCACAAGGCATGATTTCTGTAATACATTTCCCACTAGAATAATATCATTATACACTAAATACTTAATATCAGCCTTTTGTTTCAAAATTTTTACATATCGTATCAGAAATTTTTCTTTTCGTTGTCATAGATAATCGCGAATATCAAGATTACGATTAAATGCCGCGCGAAGATTTAAAGAGTCAACGTCGGTAATTCACGTATTCGGTAATTACTGGTTTTCGACGTTCGACGATTAGACCTAATCCTGTCTGATCCATTTAAACGAGTATCCCTTCTAACGAGCGAAACATTCGCATCGCCCTTTTAATAGTCCGAACGCGCAGTGTCGATAATCTGTTATTACACGAGATTTGTATCTTTCGAGTGCGTGAATCGTCGAAACTGATACTTCATATCTTCGATGTACAACCTCTCGCTATGGTGTTGACCAATAGCGCCGGGTCATATAAGTAAAACATAGTCCGAAATCATAAATTCGGAAGATACACGTCAACTAAACAAGAACATGTAAACGTGTGTGAATAATTCGTGAGAATAAAATCTGAAATTCAAGACGCCAATTTTCCAATGATTCGTCTTTTTACTAAATATAAACGCGCGAAAGGTACGAAATGATTAGATATTGAGTAAGAATAACAGCACCGGGGTAACGTTCAGCTGTAAGTGAAAAATGGCGGTCGAAACGAATGAAACAAACGAGATGATTCCCCCCCCCCCCCCGTAAATATTTTCGTAAAGTTGAGTTCGAGAGACCTTTCTCGTCCAAGGTCGTAGATCGCAGCGGTCACCGTTATAGCTACTATTCTTTTCGTCTCTTCTCCCTCTCTCTCTTTCTCGAGTGGTAGCTGCTGGATGATGAGCTTGGAGAGGGGGGAGTCAATACACTTGCCGGGATCTACGAGTAGGGTAGGACCGGGAGGGGAAACGTGGCATGGCGCGGCTCGACTCGGTGTGACCCCTGAACGACGTTCATCGATCGGGGTGCACGCACTCTACCTCCGGCATCGCGCTCTTCTATCTTGCCTCCTCGTCTCCTGTGCCCCCCTTACCCTTCCATTTCACATTCACCTTCCTTTACCCCTCCTCCCTTCCTCTTATACATCATTCCCTCTCCGTTTTCGATTTGCAGTTCCCTCCATCGTTGCATCGTCTCGTTGAAAAGAAACTCGAGATTTCTCGTTTCTTAATTTTCATATTTCTCTGTTCTCGCGGAAGAAAGATTTCTACGTTGAGGAAGCACGGTGGAAAAAATATATTCGAGCGATCGATGATCACGGCCTTGAACCGACCGGTCACGCCGATTGGCGTTGTAATTAACGGCCGCGCCAATTACCATACTATTTGAAATAACCAACCGCGTCACGACGTGTTGAACCGATTGAAAGCGATTTGACTTTCCCACGCGAGAAATTTCCCTCCCCCCCCCTGTTTTCCTGGAAATGGAACTGCAAAAGCGATTCTTTGAACCGCGGTAACACTCGTGTATTGCTATTTTTGATTACAACGAGGATACTTACTTAACACTTTACCGACCGATAGCGATCAATAGTAGCCGATTAATAGGCTACCGGTCGGTAGAGTGTTGAGCGATGAAAGTTAAATTACACGAGAGTTTGATATTCCGCTTAATAGTTTGTTACGATTAAATTATAATTACACAGATTTAGTAATAATTCATTGAGAATCTCGATTTCCAAGGCTTTCGAATGGGGTGATGCAACCCCATTGAAATATGTTTCGCAATTATGGTGAAAATAACGATGTTTCGAAACGGGCTTCTTTTGATACTTCGTCGTGTTAAACGTGTAGCTTCCAGCGACCTCCAGCCCGCAAGTGCTTCCCTTAGGAGCATTCACCTTTTATCTTGGGACTCGATCAAAATTCCTGCACGAAGGCACCGCGTACCAGAGAAAAGAGTAGCTAGTTCGACTTCAGAAGTGTTTCCTGAAGCGGCGAGACGATCTTTGTCCCATCCTATTCGTTTATTCGCGTACTTTATCTCCTTTTTTTCTTCTGTTTTCGCTTCTCCACCCACCTTGGCGGCTTTCTCCGCTTCTCCGTTTGCCGTTTCTCGTTCTTTTCACTTGACGCTGCCTCTGCCAGTTCTCTTCTATATCCTATGCACATCTACGTACGTATATGTGTATATTCCACCCGTTAAAGGAGGGGATTCTACGCGTCGTTGCGTAGAACATTGTAAACTCGCTCGCGCCAACTAGAAGAGACACGATAACCTTCGCATTCATGACCTTGGACTCGCAGGCTATTGACCCTTTCCCTTTTTGCTCTTCCTCCTACGAGCAATCAGGCGAAACAAGACCGTCCAATCGAATTTAATTTCGAGGAACGACTTTCTTTTCGCGATGAACGAACGTCGACGAATCGCGTAGAGAAAGAAAGAGGACGAGAGAGATTAGTTTGCGTTTGAAGTTGACTCGCGGAAATGATATCCAACGTTCGGACAAAAACAGCTATTAACTCGACGATGGATCGTGTCAAACAATTGCTATACCAGTGAAAATCGTTTCGGTGAAATTGATCTCCGATAATGAACATTCAGTTTCCATTATTCCTGGAAGGTGATTTTTTTTAAATTGATTTTCTTTATTTTTATTGAGAGAGAGAGAGAGAAAGAGAGTGCATCAACGTCTCTCAATTCTGAAAGAGATGATCTTGTTTATTTCAGTAGAAACGATTCTCGCATTTGTTTTTATTTACATATTGAATTTATATAATGGAATTTAGTGTCCCACAGGCAGATTACAAAGCAAAATTATTTTAATAACAAGTACATCGATTAAAAAATCCATTTTCTAATGAATTATTTAACACATTCAACGTTGTGTTTTTTTTTAAATTTAATTTATTTTCATTTATTTAAAAGAAATTCACGTGAAATCCCGTTTCTCAAATTTTTGAGTATAGTACAATTAGATATATACTCAACTCCGGTAATTCTAATCTTAATTTGTAGATAAATGCGTATAGTATCTCATTTGTTCGAATTATATTTACAAACAAAAACCTTTACCCAAACTTTATACATTTATCTATAAATTCAGATTTCATCGTTCTCGAATTCAATGGAAAATAATTTGGTTGTTGTGTGTATTTCATGCATCGTCATAAACTTTAAATTTAAATTATCGCGCGACCGATTTTGTCTGCGAGTAACTATACATAGGAAGAAGTTGCTTTAATTACCATTGTCGCTCAATAATTTTTCGGTTAAATTTATTCCAGTTATCGTATGTTTTGCGAAAACGTATAGTCCCATTTCGTTGGACAAATGAAACATACGTATTTATTTATTTATTTACGAATTAATATTTAATTGTTTGATCGTTCCTATTCGAGTAAGTAAGATGGGACGTAATTCAATGATCGTACAGAGTAACTCGTCGTGCTCGATCGGTGATCAATCTATTTTTATTGTATATCGAGAAACAATAGATATGATTCTTTTTATGCTGTTTACGATAGCTGAAGTATCACCAATAACACCATCGACGCATCAATACACGCGTGTCGGATAAAGAACAATTACGTTCTATTGTAATTGTTGGAAATAATTTGCCTCGGCAACTACAATTACATTTATTTTTACAAATAAATATTTCTTATTAAACAGAGTCGCCAAAGAAAATGATTGATTTCTGTTGACAGGGATGCCGGTTGACTGAAGATGGCCTCACCAACACTCTCGCTGGAATCGCGCGCGAATTCCATCGGATCCTTGGCCTCGCTGTCCCCGCTTACAGTGAGCGGCAGTTCCCCGCCTGCGAGCGACTCGGCGATCTGCGACGTCGACAGCTGTGACCTTTGCCTCGACTCGCAAAAACTTGGAGAGGCACCGTGCTCGCGTTGCCGATTAGGAGGAGGCGCCGGTGGAGTTCGTTGTACCGGTTGCAAATCAACAGAATCCGACGCGATAGCTCGTTGCTTCGACTGTGCGAATTTCCTCTGTCCGAACTGCGTGATGGCGCATCAATTTATGCACTGCTTCGAAGGTCATCGTGTTCTTAACTTGGGCGACTCGAAACTCGAAACGGTAACCACCACCAGCACCACCACCAGCGCAACCAGCAACGAAATCCCAAAGAGCAATCTGTTGATCAACAGCGTGAACACCAACAGCGAGAAAGTGCCATACTGTCCCCGGCACAAGCAGGAGCTACTGAAATATTTCTGTCGCACTTGCGCGGCGCTGGTTTGCAAGGAGTGCGCCATTGCCGATCATCCGGGCCCGTTACACGATTACGCGCACATCTCCGAGGTAGGGACGCAGCAACTGGAAGCGATGGCGCGATTGGTTCAAGATTGCAGAGCGAAAGCCTCGGAAGTGAGGGCCGCGATCAAGGCGGCCGATCACGGCGCAGCCCGGCTACAAGTACAGTATCAGAAAGCGCAGAACGAGATCAACGATACGTTTCAATTTTATCGGTCGATGCTCGAGGAGCGTAAGCAAGAACTGTTGAAGGAGCTCGAATCGGTCTTCTCCACCAAGCAAATATCGCTGGGCGTTTTGTCGCAAAAGGCGAACGAGATGGCCGACAAGATGATACAGACGTGCGAGTTCATGGAACGACTGACCAAGTACACCACCATTACCGAGGTGCTGATGGTGAAGAAGCTTCTCGACTCGAAAGTCCAACTGTTGATGAGTTACACGCCGGACGTCGCCAGTCAAATCGCCGATCTCGAGTTCGTCAGCAACTATCAGGCGATTCAAGTGGGCGTGAGAAATACGTTCGGCTACGTTCGAAGCAACAACGAGAGCAACGCCGGCCCGATCGGTAAGCAACCGCCGATTGCTCGGCCAACGGCACTGTCGTCGAACAACGGCAACGGCGGGAACAACGCGAGCAACGGGCCAGGCAGCGCCGGATCCTTGGGCGGTCTTCTCTTGGATCGACCTTACAGCAACGGCCTGATATCGTCGACTTCGACTTGCGCCGCGTCCACGTCGCCGTCGTCGTTCGATACAAACAGCACCGTCATCACCAAGCGTTTCAGCTCGGCCAACAGCCTCGGCCCGTTCTCAACGACGATCAGCGATCTGAATTTGAACGGCATAAACGCGAACCCGTACGAGAAATGGAGCAACGGGGGCAGCGACGCCTACCCGGTGGTTACCACGAACGATCACTTCCCGATGCCAACGTCGGTCGCTGTCGCAGCGAACGCCGCGTCCAACGATTCCGTTCTTGACCTAACGTCGAAACTCATGTCCGCCGCGGTGATATTCCCGCCCAAGTCGCAGATCAAGCGGCAGAAGATGATCTATCATTGCAAGTTCGGCGAGTTCGGCGTGATGGAGGGCCAGTTCACCGAGCCGTCCGGGGTGGCGGTGAACGCTCAGAACGACATCATCGTCGCCGACACGAACAACCATCGGATTCAGATATTCGACAAAGAGGGCCGATTTAAATTCCAATTCGGCGAGTGCGGGAAACGGGACGGCCAGTTGCTCTATCCGAACCGCGTGGCCGTGGTGAAAACGTCCGGTGACATAATCGTCACGGAACGTTCGCCGACCCATCAGATACAGATATACAACCAGTACGGCCAATTCGTGCGTAAATTCGGGGCGAACATCCTGCAGCATCCGCGCGGCGTAACGGTCGACTCGAAGGGGCGCATAGTCGTCGTCGAGTGCAAAGTGATGCGCGTGATTATCTTCGATCAAGCCGGCATCGTTCTGCAAAAGTTCGGATGCTCGAAGCATCTCGAGTTCCCCAACGGAGTCGTCGTGAACGACAAACAGGAGATTTTCATCAGCGACAATCGCGCCCATTGCGTGAAGGTGTTCAATTACGAGGGCACCTATCTTCGTCAGATCGGCGGCGAAGGAGTCACGAACTACCCGATCGGTGTAGGAATCAACGCCGTTGGCGAGATACTGATAGCAGACAATCACAATAATTTCAATCTGACGATCTTCACTCAAGACGGTCAACTGGTTTCGGCTCTCGAGAGCAAGGTCAAGCATGCCCAGTGTTTCGATGTTGCTTTAATGGACGACGGATCGGTCGTGCTAGCCAGCAAAGATTACAGGCTCTACATTTATCGTTACGTGCAAGTGCCGCCAATCGGCATGTAGAGCAACGCCGACAAATCGCCACGCCGACAACAACCATCGTCGTCCATCGTCGTTTTCATCGTTGTCGTTGTTGTTGCCGTTGCCGTTTTCATCGTCGCTGTTCCGACGGCCGCGAAACCAGGATCTCATACATCTTTTTTTATTTATACTTGCCTATCTTCTTCTTCGTCCACTCATCGTCACCGCTCGTGCTCACTTTACCTATTCATCTTCGCCCGCTCCACCTCACTTCCGTTTACGAAACACCGATCAACAGACGAATACAACAAAATGCAAGCGTACGCGAGCGAAAACGCGACAGCTGTCGGAGTCCAAGATGACAGCCCTTCTTTGTACGAACATACGCGCGTACGCGCGTGCGACCAAGCGTACGTGCGCGCCAACCGAGCGAAACGCGTGGCAAAGACGGAACTCGTTTGCACCTGATGAGACGCGTTACGTTTCGTGCGTGGTACGTGTCACATTCGAGAAAGAACGTCAAGCGTGACCTGCTGATCGTCCACGCGGGTACGCGCGTACTTCCGACGATCCATTGAGAAAACCATCCGAGAGAAAATTAGAAAGGAAAAGAGAGAAAAGAGAAAAAGCACAAACGGAAGATGAATTACGAGAAAATGAGAAGCAACGACGAGAATCAAGATATATATGCCCGAGGCAATGAAAAAAAATGGCACTTTGTGACACGCACGCGTACACAAATCTCTCTCCATAGATAAGCGCGTACGCGCGCGTTATTTGCCAAATGCTCGTACGAAAAGGGAAAAGAAACGCAGACGAGTTTGGAAACGCCCCATTTTGTTGCGTGCGCAATGTAGCACGCGCACGCGTGAAAAACGGAAGTACACGAGATGCGTAAGCGCGCATCCACACGAAAAAAACTTACTTGTTAATGTTGTTATAACTGAAAATGCTGTTGTTGTTGTTTAGTTGTAGAGCTCGCCGCCGCTAGTCACTCCATCCCCCTCATCCTCCTCCAGCCACTCCTATATCCCCCTTGTTTCTTCATACTTGCCCTCCTATTCCTCATCCTCATCCTCCTCCTCCTCCTCCCCTTCCTTTTCCTCCTTATTCGTTATATCTTCCTTTTTCACGAAGAATTATAGTATCCTCGTTCTCCTTTTCGTCACCCTGTCGATCGAAAACGTTGCGAGGAGCGTTTTTCCAAACCACCTCGGATGTACCTGCATGTATTTTTCCTGGGTCGTGCAAATGAACGCGTACCTGGCCCGATTCTGGTACGCTTCTTTTTAAACTCTTGATTCTTCCGATTTAAATCTCGATGCTTATTAAACACGGCTTGATCGTGCATCAACGACTCGCCGTACGACATCGAGCAATATCTTATGAAAGGATAGCTAAATATTCCCATTGTTGAACGTGTAAGAATAAACATTTAAGATTTAACGCCGTCACGGTCATCTCCGACAGTGATGTACTTGAATATCGAATGAAAAACAAAAATAATATAATAATAATGATGATGACGATGCGTACGTACAAACACACAATAATAATGATAATAAGATAATATTTTTTAAATAATTTTTAATTTGTACAGTATTAACGCATTTTGTTGGATGAATAGACGATGACGAGCAAACTCTGAGCAAAGTTCCCCCACACGACCGTGCGTGTTTGCAATTAATATATCTTTTTATTATTATTGTTGTTGTTGTTGTTGTTGTTATTATTATTATTATTATTATTGTATTATGTTCTTTATTCAACATCTAACCATATATCTTTCATAAGATATCGTTCGAGCGTAACGAGGTTAGCTGGCGTTCCTCGGTGTCGAAAAGTACAAAACCATGAATTAGAAGGATCTTCCGAGACGTTGTGAGTTTTTCTTTCCTTTTTCTTTTTTTCTTTTTTTTTTTTTTCCTTTTTAAATGTTTGATTGTAGTTGTTCGTTTAAGTAATTCGATTGGATTGCCCGAAAGTTGTGGAAAGTCTGTGTAAAGCCGGTCCACGATTTTCGGGACGTCGACACAAGTGATAATTCTTTTAATTTTTAAATCGAGACATTGTTAGATCAGTGATTTCATCGACAATTTGACATTCGTTGTTGTTATATTTTTCGACTCCTTCATTTTATACACATTTTTATATGCATAGTTGATTTTTTTCCCCCCCTCCCTTTACGAATTTCTTCGCCTCGACTACGAATTTCTTCGCCTAAATATACTTACTCGTTGGATTAGTTGGATTCAAAAGTCGTTCCTAGAAATATATACGAGTACGTGATCATCTAGGTCATCAATTGGCGAACTCCTCCCCCCCCCCTCTTTTTTTTTATCTCTTTATTTAAATTATTGGCGTTGAAATGAACCTTCGTACCTTGGTACTTCATGTTTGAAATTATTTCGTAATTGTTAATGAGATATTTTGTGCTGTGACATAGGCTGTATTGTTACAAACAGTTGAAACGATTCAAATTTTTTTTCTTTTCCCTCTCCTTTCTTGTATATTGTTTTCCGTAGCTCATCCGTAGTGGAATTTGCATGGGATTGCAAAGGAAAATGATGATCAATGAAACGTAGAAGAAAAGTTGATAGTTGATAAGTGAGGGAAAATTGTTAGGAGATCCTTGATAATTCGTCGTTGTATCATTCGCTATTCGAATCGAGGTGTTCTTATTTATCTTCAACATCTTTACGCCAGACGCGCGCGCTCGGCTTGTAAGCGACGACCGTTTTTTTTTCTTTTTTTTTTTTTTTTTCTTTTTTTTCCCCCCCGGTCGAAAATCGTGCATTTTATTTAATTTGTCTCTCTTACTCGCGTGAAATGATATTTCATGGTTCCTTCCGGAGACTTTGAATCGATGGAACGAGACGCTTGTTGTTGAATCAGTCGCATTCTGCCCGTTTTTTTCATTCGTGTTAAACGATAACGAAACTATCATATTGATCGACTCGATCGGTTGTTCAAACAATTACGATTGGACTCTATACATAGATTAGCTGTCGTCTTCTACATTTGCAGTATTCTAGCCAATTTTTAAGTGACCGTATGCGAAAACATACGAAAGTAGATCAAATTAGGAGAAGCATAAAGAGAACTGACGAATGGAATAACTAGCTGAAATATACGGTTAGGGATTTTCACGTTATTCCATTTGAATACCTTCACTGCCAAAAATTGTGGAGATTTTCTATTTTTCATTTGGTTTCGTTTAATCCAGAATTGCTACTTAGGTTTCTCTCACTGTGTTTCTTTGTTTTACTTTCTCTTCTTCGCTGAAAAACGAGGGAAATCAAACATGTAACATTGGACGAGAAACAGTGTCCAATGTTACAACCTCTTCGATTTTTCTCATACTATTATTATTTTATTACTATTATTATTATTATTATTATTACTATTATTATTATTATTACTATTATTATTATTATTACTATTATTATTATTACTATTATTATTATTACTATCACTATTATTATTACTATTATTATTATTAGTATTATTATTATTATCATTACTATTGGTATTATTAACTAACTATTATATCATTAATATTACTTTGTTTACTGTCATTTTACTGTATGTCCGTAAAAACGAAAATGAAAGTTGAAACGAGACGATACCACCTTGCCAGCTAGCCATTACTACCACTATTTCTCTGTCAGTCTTAGTTTCTTCAAGAAATACGAACGAAATATGGTTATTACTTTGATACGCATTATTCCCAAAGTAAGAAGATGTATGTATGTGTGTTGAGTGTTTTTTTCGTATACGCGCGCTCTTTGCATCCAAGGAGAATTGGATAACGAAACGCACGAAGAAACGGACATGCGAGTCTCTTCTTTTCTTTTTTTTTTTTTTGTACTGGTTTATGTTATTATTTTTATTTCTTTTTAGACAAATCAATTGTTCTAATTTAAGTGTAAATCGTATTTTTGTTTGTTTTTTTAGTTATTTTTTGTTGTAAAATGCTTTTTAATAATATTTTCAGTTCACATTACACAATAGCAGTCAGTTTTTTGGTCTCACTTTAGTTTTTTTTTCCCTTTTCGCTTTTTCCATAGTACCTCTCTTTGTTCTCGAATAAACTTTCTCTTTTCCCCCCACACCTATTTTTTTTTTTTCCATTGAAGCTTGATCGATCGAATCCAAAAAACGAAGCGCACGTTGTACGTTGTACAATCTAACGAAATATTGATCAAATTTTTTACAATTTCTCTCGACCAAATTTCAAATTTCATACACTGTTATCTATTGACCGATATATAATCGAACTGCTGCAAACTTGGTTATTTGTTAAATACACTGATTATATTTTTGTAAAAATACAGTATTTGTCAAATGAAAATGCAAGGCAATTTTCACATTATTTTTTATCCCTCACCTTTTCACTTAAGACGAATTACGTTTTATTGTTAAACAAAAAAGAAAAAGAAAAGTAACATACCGAAGCAATTCCGACGTTTGCATCGGAACACGAAATACGTTGCCACGTATTGCAATTATATATAATTCAAAGAGAAATTCGATTCGATCAGAAAACTATTCTATTGTGTTAAATTATTCTCTTCTTTTGCTTTCTTTCTCTACTCTAAAAAAAAAAAAAAAGAAAAAAAAACGTATCTTAAATCCTAGTAGAAACATTCCATCTTAGCAAGTTAGTCGTATATTTTACAATATATCGTATAGTTTTTTTCATATCTTTTCAAATGTATCTTCGTTACAAAATTCAATTCCACAGCTGGATTGCGATACTCTTCTCTTCGATCATCCAGTTACGCAAGCGAGGATCGAGAGCTCTCTAAATATCTCGTCGCGGGAAACGCGAACGGTATTTTCGATATTTGCGATAGAAAAAAGTCAGAAGACTGAGACACGTAGCACGACAGATTCGAAGATTTGATCGCAACAAAGAAACCGAAAAATAATGCATACTACGTACGAGATATATCAAGCGAGAATTATTTGTAACGAAGACATTGCATGTACATAGTTTACTTAGTAACAGATGTGTGGTTTTTTTTTTTCATATATATTTTCCCTTGCACGATTGGATCGTAGACAATCCTAGCGCGTGATTGAACATTAATTTTCGTTTTTATCCGTTTGAGAACAGAGCGAGCCGGAAATTTTTGAGGCTAATAGCAGTCCATTTGTAGTTAGTTGTTGCAACTTTTAATTATCATCTGTCAATGTAGATACAATTTAGTAATTGCAGTTGCAACGCGACAATCGTCACACGAGTTTGAAACAGGCGCGTCAAAGGCTAAACTAATTGGGCAACTTTTAATTTTAATCGAATTGAACAACGTTCAACATCACGTGGATTGTCATTTGCAGATGCTGTTGCATAGTTTGCATAGCTATTGTATTGTTAATTCGGGCTTTCAGCAAATTTCAATATTGCTTACAACTTTCTTTATTTACAATAGACATTGATACATCTATTATTACAATAGATGTTATAATGGAATTAAATAGCACGCAGTTTACAGCTCGCTATTGACAATAAAAATGTTCACTATCGATGAAACGTCACCTCACGTTAAGAATTTAATTTACGTTTGTGACTCACGCACGGTTTTAATTCGAGCATTTGTTTTAAAAATAAGCCTCCGAACATCCATCTCGATATCCTCTGTCCCCCCCGTGGTTTATACCGAGAAAATAGTAGGTTTCTCGCTATAGAAGTGACAAACAGAAATTCAACGATACTAATCTGTTGCAATGCCTTTCAAAATACTGCGCCAAGTTGATAGCTGCGAGTGGTCTCTCTTCTCTGTTAGCTTCGCAAAGCCTAAGAACGCGTCGAACGAATGCGTTGATCTAAGAAATCGACAAAGATTCGAGACAGGAGAAAGAGAAAAAAGAATAAGCAATCTGCCCGAAGCTTCATAATGCTCGACGACATCGATTGCTGGAAGTTAATATTAACTAAAAAAAGAAAAAAAAAACAACAAAAATAACGACTTTTTAGATACCTATAGCGGATTGTAGATGTCACATAATACATATATATTTTTGTACGTTCGCAATGTGCATATTTATGGCAATCGCGTCGAGTATCGTGGAAAATGATCGGGGAAAACACGCGAGAACGTGATCGAGAGAGAGAGAAGAGAGCTTTCTTCCGTGACGACAACAACAACAACAACAACAACAAAATTGCCATGCAAACGCAATACCATCCAGAAAGAAATATGTCACCGAAAATATGACTTTTTACGTGATCACTTTGACTCGAAGGCGAGGAGAAAGGATAGAGAAAACAAACGATTATGAGTCAACCCTCGACGATAGTAACGGCGCGCGGCGACTCTGTACGCGATCAAGGCAAAGAAAGAAAGAACAAAAAAAGAAAAAAAAAAAAAAAGAAAGAGAGCAAAACAATAAAAGCAAAAAAGTTATACTTTTTCCGGGCCCAAGTAAAAAACGTTACTTTATAAAGGGGGTAGGGTGGAGGGGTGGGGGTGGGGGGGAATAGAAAGACGATTAAAGTGAGTTGATGCGAGAATGACGTATGCAAAAGAGAACATGCAGGCTTGTTTATGCGTGAGAGAAAGGGAGAGAGAGAATGAGGTGGAAGAAACGTATGTACGTATGTGCGTGACTGCAAGTACTATTTTTAACTCGGTAAAGAATAATTACTCCAAATATTGTTGCATGCTTAGCTATCGTCGATTTACAGTCGAAAAAAAACGACGGTTTTAACGCGTAACGAAAAATATAACAGAATTGTAACGAACGAACAAAATCGATATCGATCGAATAGCAGCGACGGAAACCACCACCCACCCCCTCCCTTCGTGTCGCGGTGCAGTTTCAACGGTGCCATTCGATTCTGTCTTACAATTAGACCGTGAGCGGTATACACGTATTAATTACTATTGTACACGTATATCATTACGATTATTATTATTATTATCATCATCGTCATCGTCATCGTTATCATTGTTATCATCAGTGCCATCACGCGGTCATTGTCATTATTATAACCATCATTGTCACCTCGTAACACGCGCGTAATTACGCAGAACGAGCGTGTTGAATATACACTCGCACACGGGTATATATATTTCGTCGATCGACGATCGACGAAGGATATTTCGAGGTAAATCGAAGAAACTTACAAGAGCCAGAACGAGGTGTGTGTTCGAGTTATACGGCTGTCGCGTAGGCAAACGATCAAACGTTTAACAAACGCGTTATTCCATTAAACTCTGACGATTCACTCGACATTCCGGTAGGAAAAAAAAGACTTTCGTCGTTTTAGACTTCGATGCATGGAACGTGGACACGTTCTGTTTTAATCGAGCCTGTCCTCGATTATAGCCGGGCTCTCAGATCGAGGATTATCGAAACGCTGGGATATCCAGCGATACATGGCGATATCGTCGGGCTTTTCAAATGTTTTACGGAACATCGTCGTGATCGATCGTGCCGACATTTGCCAAATTGACACAATGCGAGAGGAACGTTTCAAAGGAAATTGCGAGGCTTCGTCGCAGTCGATCGTTTTCGTAACGATGAAACGATGTGATTCTTAAACGTTCGTAAGTAGGAATCGTTGAGAACAAAAGGGAATTTCCATTGATCGCGTTAACAATCCTGAACAATCCGTAAACATTGCGAGCTAAACTTTCGTTCGTGCAATTAACCGAGAATTAATCAGAGATATTTTGTCTCACTTAGTTGCAGTAATGTGTGTCACACACGTCGAATCGATTTTTCTCTGCGTAATCACAGGTATAGATCACCTACGAGAAATCTTGACGAACAAGTGTCAAACAGTTTCGCTCTTTTCCTATTCTCAGCGATTGCTAATTTTTCGTTTTACCGAATCGAAAAGACCTATGAAACCAAATTTGCATACTCCGGGATATATATATAATATCCGTACGTTGTAAATTGAGCGGATTTTTCGATTCCAAAGGAAAACTGCTTTCCGAAATTCCGAAAGATCGAGGGAAATATTTTTTAACGTCTAACGTGTACGCATCCGGAAAGATACCAGAGCCAAAAAGTTATTCTCGTATTTCGCGGCAATGCGAAATGTCTAAAATTCTCTTGCGTTTTTCATATCGTTGACGTGCACCACTGTCTCTTGCACGATCTCCTGAAATTATATAAAAAAAGAAAAAGAACGAAGAAATTAGAAACTTACACGTTGTAGGGGGCATTCATTTTCGTTGCAAGGGACATTTTTATGCGTTAAAAAGAGATCGTATCGCGTTCGTTGAGTGATAAATAGGATAACGAAGATTCACGAACGCGTGAGGTATTTTTTAAAAAAATATAAGGGGGGTGGAGTCAGACGAAGTAAACTCACGACGAAGCGTGTCTACTTTTGACACGCGAGGCAAGGATAAGTAAGAATGAAACTTCTGTAAAAGTGGGAAGATCGAAGAGAAGTGATCAGCAGCCATCGCTGATCTTTCGATGATCACGAACTTGACAAATCAAATCAAAAAAAAAAAAAAAAATATCGTTTTCATTCGCTCACTCTCATGCTCTTTTTACCAAAGTTGCTTGACTAGCGGGCAAACTTCCTTGTTGAACAAACGAGAAAATTGTGGATTTTCACGAAGGTTTCACAGCGTCGCGTCGTGTCGCGTCGCGTCACCGTCACGTTGCATCGTATCGCGTCCATCGAACGATTTAAAAAGCCTGTAAAATCGGCTGTTTGTTGAACGTTATAATATCGCCGACGAACGGGGCAATATTATTTTCTGAATAATCGAGCATCGAACTCGTTTTGTATTTGTCTTGACCGGTGGAACGCCGAGCGTAGCGAGTTGTCGCGAAAAACAGGTTGCCAAAAGGACCAAGGTTGGCCTCTCTTCGTCTCCGATTCTCGTTTCGATGTTACGTTGATTCGATCTGTTTCGCTCGGTGTTCCCTCGTTTCGATGGAAAACACGAAAGAGAGCAAGAAGATGGCGAAACAGTGGAAGGACAGCGTGGAAAGGGCGAGGCAAGCAAAAAGAGGGCTAGAAGATAAAGTTGAATAGGTTATCGTAAGATCCGTTGATTGTGTACAGCCATGTAGTGCAGTGTGTGTTTGTAAGTTTAAGGCATACTTTGTAGGATTAAATGTCGATCGTTTCTAACGTAAGAAATACTACAGAATAGGCTTCGACATAGGGGGGTGGAAATGAGCGCGCACGCGTCTGTTACGATTTGCCGGATGTTGAGCAAACGTACGAAATAAACTACGATATAAATAAAACGCGCGCGTCGTTATACGTGTTATACGCCAGTAGGGATAAAAACAATCTCCAGTATTCCATGATGTTTGTAATTGTGATCGTTAATCACTCCCCACCCCGACCCCGACCCCCAGCCCCACCTCCATCCCCGATGACTTTTTTTATTTTTGTCAAAAGAGACACGATAAGACGGATACGCGAGGGGATCAGACCGGCATCGACCGGTTGCGAGATGTTTGCAAGTAGATTGTGAAATCGAAAGTGAAGTGTTAGCACGCGTAACGAGAGGACAAACGTGTGCATGGGGAGGAGCAAACTTTGACAAAAAAGAAAAAGAAAACTGTACGTATTTGACGATAGTTAGATTTGCAAGACCGACTGGTTTTTCATTGGCCAATTTTCCTCGTGCCGCCCACCATCTTGTTATTTACTAATGTCGTTAGTCGTAAATGATAAACGTACGTCTTGAATATGATTAAATATCTAGTCATGGCCTCCTGATGATTTATTGATTCACGTTGCATGCAATGAATACTATTATTGTTCGGGTGAAGTCGCGAGAGCGATCCCGGGACTTCGTTAAAACATCTAAGTCATCGAATGAAGACGTTCACAGGGAGACACGCAATAAATACATACATATACGAGACAAGTTAACGTATGACACAGTAAATGGTTAAAACAAGACGGGGAGCAATTTTGTTAATGGTTAAGAGACTGTTTTACTGTTTCGTGTATCGTTGTGACGTCATCGTCCTCGCTAATTGTCACATTCTTATCATTATTTATTTATTTATTTTATTTATTTTTTTATTTATTTATTTATTTATTTATTTATTTATTATTCATTCATTCATTGATATAACATATTTATATAATAATATATAAATATAATTGAGTTACTTCTACTGCTCGTATCATTGCCATTTTTCTTTTTCGATTTTATATATATATATATATATATATATATATATAAAAAATTTATTCGTAGTATAGTTATGATTATTAATACTAT